>SCLH01002202.1:28324-60299 GCA_004367855.1 Oikopleura vanhoeffeni | reverse complement strand
GGATGAAAAAAAAGTCCTGGAAATTTTTTGATCAAACCCAACATAGAGTTTGCCACGAGGAATTCAAAAATGGCAGTTAAAATTTTCTAGGACTTCTCGTTCAAAAATGCGTGCTGATCAAACAGTTCAAACGAAAGATAAAATCTGAGTAACTGAGTTTTTAGAAAAGTCTTTTGAGTATCTTTCAAAAAAATAAAAAATAAATTTCCACCATCGAAACTCTTTTTATTTTTTCGTGAGTGATTTTTCAATTTTTGAGAAAAATTCGGAAAAAAATATGCTTCGATTTTTTCGAAATTAGGTTCAAATGAAAGCTACGGCAACACTGATCAGAAAGTTGGCTTACGTCGATATAATATTTCGAAGTCTTAGCGGTTGAATTATACCAAACGTTGTTTTATAACTTTATTTTGATCACTCGCGCTGCTAATCGTCTATTTATGAGAAAACGGGAAAATAGATGGAAAATCAAAAAAAAATTGTGAAAGCCAAGGTCTTAATGAGTGCGAATATTGAAAGAAATGTTTTTGAAAATATTCCTGTTTTCAATGAAAAGTAAATGATCAAAGCCCAATCTTTGCAGCGTAGTTTCGGCCAATTTAGATTAAAATTTTGAAATCTAATTGATTACCTCACTAAGTTGGACTATCCTCACAAAATTAAGATCATTCACGGCTTTTTATATTTTTTATACAATGTAGTTAATCCGTAATGAAGGCTTAAAGTCGCCCACTTTAGTGGTGCATGAGCCTCTGCCCAATAAAACCAATTTGGAGCTTCCAAGGGTTAATGATTTCTATTATGGGGCCTCTGGTTATTTTTTGATTTTTTCAGGCCAACATATTTTTATAAATATATTTTGATAGTCAAACTCATAGATTTTTTCTTAAAGGCGATATTTATAAATTTCAGGCATTTCGGGTGTAATGCACTAATTAGTGAGAGAATCATTATCCACATGAAAAATTTCTTTCATATGAAAGTTTTTTTTCCATGAAAATAGAGAAAAACAGTTTTTTTAGGAAAAAAATTGACCGCCAATGGAGTTTAAACATAAAAAACTGTCCTGATTTTTAAAAGTAAAGTAGCCTATTATACCCGCAATTTTATATAGATTTTTTGGAAAAACAAATTTTTTATAAATTGCGTGCCAAATGCACAAACCGTTGTCACAAGCAAGTGTTGTAAATTTCATCAGTAGTTCAGAAAAGATATTCGATTGACCCTTCCATCGGTTGAAATACGGAAATCAAAATAGATACCAGACAATAACACAACTGATTCGGCATGATTTTTCAAGAGAATTTAAAAAAGCAATAATATAAAATTTTTGGACTTGATTTGCTTAAAATTTTCAAATAATATTCTAAAAAAAGTCGACAAAAAATGACAAATGAACACGTTGTGATTTTTCAAAACAGCATTCAGAAAATATGTAAACTGCATAAAAAAGTTAAAGGTGGCAATTGTTTTCGTTTTTATTTACAGATTTAGAAAAAAAAAAAAAAATTTTTGAGTGAAAAATGCGTGAAATTTTAATATATTTTTTTGAATTTTTTTGAAAATTTACGAATTCAAAAATAAAAGTTCGAACAAAATCTTTCCTAAAATAAATAAAAATGATTTAATGAGCTGATACACATTTATTCTGGTTCAGCTAACGAATAACAAGCACAAAAAAAAAACCAACTAATTATTTTCGTAAGTTTAATTGACGCCAGTCTGCCACATCGCTGCTACCCCTTAAGCTTTCTTGTAAAACAACAATCAAAGTAGAGCCACAAATGTTAACTTTCAATTGACATTACAAATCTAAATTTATATTTTCGAAACCCAAATTTTTAAAAAAATTAAAACAGAAAAATAAACTGATAAAAAAACGAAAGTTTTATTTTGTGTCAAAAATTCATTCTAAATAAAGAATAATTTGAAATTTTTCAGAAATTAGAAAAAATTGAAATAAAGCAAAAACTTGTTTAATTAGATTTAAACTCAATAGAATAATTAATTCACAAACTGCAAATTTTAACGGTGTATGGGTGGGTTTTAACGGTTTCTAACTAATAAAAAGTAAACAAATTAATTTTACCTTAATTTAGACACCTTCGATAGAAAACGCGAGTTTTTTGAGTGTTTTTTTAAAAGACGATTTATTAAGTACAAATGATCGATTTGAAAAACCAGATTATACGAAGTCAGCTTGAAAGTGGCAACTTACGTTCCAAAAAGTTTTTATCCAAAAACTTTGAAGTGGCAAAAAGTTTCCTATCAAGAGAAAAAATTGAAAATGTGCAAATCTGTAAAAATGCACCGATTCCCTTAATATAACTAAAAATGCTCAAAATTTGATTACTAGTATGACTCATAAGTATGATTAGTTGTTTATTCATTATAATTATAATACTAACAGTCTAAGAATAATAAAATTAAAAATCTGCATCCCAACCCGAAGTTTCATCCGGTATTTTGTTATAATCTTCTTCCTTGATTCTTTCAAAATTTGAAGCATCAAAAACAGTTTTAATTTCTGGGATATGTGGCGCCGTAATAGTCTGCATAGCAAGTCGCTCCCAATCGAATCCTAAAAAGTAGATTTATCAAATTTTCTGAAAAATTAAATTTTGAAATAAAATCGAGTTTGAAAAAATCATTTACATTGTAGTCGCAAATTTTAACGAACATATCACTTTCGTTAAAATTTATAAAATCAGTGAATATTTCGAAAAAATTTATAATGTTTCAAAATTTTGTGAAAAAATGCAAATTTCAAACAACTGAATCCAACGAAGAACTAGACACGAATTTATCCGCGATCGCATATGATCTTTAAAATGGTCCCAAAAATCATTATAATGATTTTTGGGACATTTTTGAATCGGTCGTAATATGCGAGGTTGTTGATATTGGACTTGATAATATCTCACAAAAAGCCTAAAAGGCCAGAGATATCGATATCCCATATTCACACTTTTGTTAATATCCCGGCCCTGATTAGGAAACGTAGTGTGTTTTTAAGTAGTAAGGGCCGGGATATTAACAAAAGTGTGAATAAGGGATATAGTTTGTTTGTATACGAACTGAACATCTGTTCTGTCTATGAAACACATTTCAAATTGTGATAAATCAGGTTTTACAGGGTTGACCAGTGGTCAATGACCACCCCCTTGATACATCACAAGATCCGAATTTGCGCGGACAGCCTACATCATAGTGTTGATGTTCCCAGATAAAAGCTGTACTAACCTTGGAACCATCGGTGTTTTCTTATATCATTTATTCCCGATCTTTGGTAGCCGATTCTCTCAGTTGGGCATTGTCTACAAAGTGCTTTAACCATTGATTCAGCCTTTCGTGAGATTTTATAAGGAAATTGAATACTATGAATACCCCTTAAAATTCCCTCGTAAATTGCCAGATCATCTTTTGCTCGGAATGGCGTTCTTTTTGATAAAAGTTCAAAAATCAAGATTCCCAGGGACCAGTAATCAGCAGCAATATTGTGACCGGTATTTGATATAATTTCTTAAATAAAAGAAATTTATTTACGCTGTGATAAGGTCTTTTAATTATTGCTTCTGCTGAAACAGTCTATAAAATTTTTTTGACCTTTTTTAATGGCCAACAAGCTCGTTTCAGAATTTTTGAATTTTTTTTTTAAAATGGGCTAATTAAATTTTTGGCCTTTCAGTGATAGCCTATCACTGTTGGGCTATCTCGCTCTGACATTTTTATTTGGGTTTTCTGCTCCAAAATGACTTTATTTGAAGAATAAAATAATATTTGCTCCGCAGGAGATTGTGATCTTTGAAAATTGGCAATTGAACCGTTCACCCTTCAAATCCCTGTATTTTGATAATTTTTTTGTTTTTAAATATTGCCTAAAATTATATTTTTAGTTGAAAAATTGACCGGTCCGAACCCTCGCCAATGGCGAGTCGCCATATATATAGTTTATATAATATTCAGTTGGTGAGGGCAATGGGCAACAACTTTGAGTCAAATTGATGCTAAAATGATGGCAATGGGCGACAGTGAGGGCAATGGGCAACACTTTTCGCCAAAAGCTCGTGTTGCTCATTGCCCTCACCTACTGTACATACTATAGGATACAGTGGTTAAAGGCAAATTATGGGCAACACTTTCAAATCAAATATTAGTTCTTAGAATAAAAAGGAAACAATTCACTACAGGATGCACCAATAAAATCGGTACCAAATTTTGACTTTTGAACTTTCTTATGAAAAACGGACTTTGCAATGAGCTGCGCATTATGGGCAACACCCTTCATATCCCTTTAAGGTATGGAATTTAACGTACAGTCAAGCACTAACCAGGGAGTCTAGTATATTCTTGTTCACCCTCCCTTGAAATACTTATTCTATACCATACTGATACAACAACTCCCTGGTTAGTGAGTGACTCTATTTTTACGGGATATCCCTTTATAACTTTTTGGTTAGAATGCGTAGCCACTACTCTTTTTAACGTGTGATTTTAACGTTTGTGGCTACGCATTTAACACAAAAGTGATAAAGGGAATCATGGCAAAAACAACAGTGAGGAAATGGCCACATTTTGGCCGACAGCTCGTGTGTTTGCCGAAAACAAAAAGTTCTAACCTGGTGGGATATATTCTGGAGTTCCACAAAAGGTCCAAGTTTTATGACCAGGAAGAATTTTTTTGGCAAAACCTAAATCGACGACTTTTATGTATCCGTTATTGTCAACCATTAAGTTTTCTGGTTTCAGATCTCGGTAGACAAAATGCTTTTGGTGCAAGTAAGAAAATGCTTCCACCACACATGCGCTATAAAATCGAGCCACCGAATCGGTGAAAGGTCCCTAAATTTTAATTAATTAAGTCAAAAAATATAAAAAAAATTAGAAGAAGGGCAAAACGGTCCGAAATTTCAAAATGGTTTGAAAAGAGTGACCAATCAGAGTTCGAATTTTTATAACAGTCAACAATTGGGTGATATATTGAACTGTTTTGCTCCTCCAATAAAAATATGGTAATACAGGGGGTGCGGCGTTTAACCAGATTCTCAGACCAAGATTCTCCGGTCGGCGCGACAATGAAAAATACATTTTTTAAAAACATGTTCAGATTGACCAATGAGTGTGGGTATTTCAAGAAGTTTTAAAGATTTTCCAAGATCTTGAAGAACACTGTCGGCTAGCTTGAAAATGGCAATAGTTATTCAGATAAATATTTAGTTTTTCTGCTTTACTGGAGTGATTTACTGTGAGCATAATTGTTATTTATAATTTCCATCGTTTCCTACATTTTAACAATTTTCGGATAAATCTTTTTCGAGTTCATGTTTATTTAAAATTAACTTTATTTTCTTTTTTTCGATAAAATTAAATTTATACATCCTAGAAGATTTGTAACGGAAAATTAACTTCAAATTCACCAAAATTTCTTACTTTGACCACCCTTTAACTTAATTACATGTATAAACTCTAGATACTGTTTAAATTGACCAATCAGAGCACATTTTCCCAGCCGTACGCGTAAAGTTGGAATTACGCGTATAGTTGGGGTTTTTTGGCGAAAAACTTTCCAACTATACGCCGCACCCCCCCTGTATTATAAAAGGTTTAAAAAATCTCCACGTGACCTAAGTTTTTATATGGTGGCCCTGATTTTTTCGGAGATTCCTCAAAAAATCTCGAAAAGTCAAATAGTTATAAGAAGTTGTTTTTCAGATATATTCTTAAAAAGTCGCCTTGTAAGTAGTCAGAAGTGAACAGTACTTTTCTTCACAATGTGAAATGTAATATAGAGGAAACTACAACCCATAGGTACAATACCTCCTTTTACTTACTTAGCGACTCTTAAAGGAATATCGAAATTATGCTCGCCTCAAGTAATTTTTTTTCTTGTTTTTGGAGATTCGCTTCATGAATTGCGTCATAATCAATTCGACTACTTGACGGTGAAATAAAAAAATGTATGCGTTGAAGCGAATCTATCAAGAAATATGATTTTCGCTTATGACGTGAATCAATTTAGATATAATAACCGATTTTTTCATTATTAAAACAAACGGGAAAATCGTGTATTTGAAAAAACCTTTGTATGAAGAGTTCTCCATAAATCTCCTCCGAGATAAGCGTCAGTCAGAATATATACGAATTTTTTATCTTTGAAGGTTCTCACAAAACGTAAAATAAATTGAGAATTCATCCCGGACAAAATATTTTTCTCGTCCATAATATGTCGTTGTTGTCCATAAGATACTACCCGATGTTTTTGAATACATTTAAGTGCGTAGGCGCGATCAGTTATGCCGTCGATACTGACGAGTTTAACCATACCAAATCCTCCGGCACCCAGTGGTTTTATAACCTGAAATTTTTTGTGAAAAATTCTTAAAAATTTTTAATATTTAAAAATTAAAATTTTCAAGATAAACAACAAAGTCATCATTGTGAAATTCGGCGCTAAAGAGCATAAAAATTATTTTTAGATTTTATGAACAACAAGAACTGCACGCAGGTCTTTTACTATCGTTTACAAAAATTCGATTTTTTGAGCTGAGTTTAAGAGGCTCGCGCAAAACCCTTTCCTCCCTGGATTTTTGGTCACAGTTTTGAAACATATATGAATGAGCAGCTCATGACCTCGCGGTTCTTTTTTCAAGCTTCTATACTCATCGTGGAAGCCGTTTTGAGCGGTGCTTATGTTAAAGTTAATTAAAACAAAAAATGTGAGAAAGATCACCGCAGCGGTGACACCGCTCAAAACGGCTTCCTCGATTATTATTGTACAATAAAAAGAGCGTATTTTCGTAAATAACAATATTTGCCGGCATAAAGCAAAAACAAAATATTTTTGGCATTTTTATCAAAAACACAGAAAAGCGCTTTATAAAGAATAAAAGAAATAGAATTCGAAAACGATCGTGATAACAATGAAAATAACTTCACAAACAACATTCAGTGAAAATTTAGCAGAAATGCACTATTCTGATTATTTCAAATTTAAACAGTTCATAATCGAGCTAGTATTTTGAATTAAAAAACGAATTTCCTTTTGAATTTTACGTACTTCACAGCTTTTCATTTTTTTCAAGCTGGTAAATGTAATTTATTTTCGAAACTGAGACTTAAACACTTACCTTGAGTTGATCAAAAGTTAAGTTTGTAATACGTTCATCGATAACTCTAACAGGTTCGACATCTTCGACTGGCTCGGCAACCTCCTTAATGGTGGAGTCGCTGGTGTCTGAGATTTTACCAACAAGATTAGTAAACGCTGTGCGGTCTAACATGGGCTATGAAAATTTATTGGACATAGTGTTCGATTTTTTTTGTTGAAATTTGGCGAACTCAATTATTTTTTAGCAGTCACCTAAATTATGTAAAATTGAATTTATTTTTACCCATACTAAATTCTGATAATTTTAAGAGGGATGGTTTCTAGCGAATTTGCACAAAAGTAATCCGGTAATAGTGAGCCTCAAGTTTATCACCCTTAAAACAAAACGCTGAAACACTTAGTCTGGAGGAGTAAAAACCTTAAAAATTCATAAATTCGTTACTTTAGCATTTTTTTGTACTATTTTCAAAAGCAAAAAACGATACAATTTGATCAAGAACATATATTCAAATACAGATATTTAAATTCACAATAAAAACCTGAATCTCAAAATATATTGAAAATATCGATTTTGATTGGTTTTAATTCCAACCAATCAAAATCAAGCTGAAATTTATAAAATTGGAAACATTTCTTATTCGTCATCATCACAAAATTATTTAGATTTTAATCTGAATTAGATAAATAAATGATTGTGATAAATCTAAAGCTTATCAGAAGTTTCAAAAAATAGTTTGCGAAGTTTAGGAAGAACTGTTTGTTCCGGGGACGAATTAAATTCTCCGGAAAAAAAAATTCAAAATAGAAAAATATTTCATGAGTTTTCAAAGTTTTAAAACAATTTTAAACGACAATTATTTTGTAACCTGCAAGCAGGCCCTGCCTCCAACTGATATAATTTCAATTATAATTAATCATCCCAGCCTAAAGTATAACATTGGACATTTCCAACAGCGTAGACATTTGCGGATCGGACATCTTCTTTGATAAGAGCAACTTCGCCAAAATATTCTCCTTTGGATTTTGTTGCAACTTCTTTTTCGCCTTCTCCGTCTTTAATTGTTATCTTAACATGGCCGTTGCGAATGATATAAAATTGGTCTCCAGATGTTCCCTAAATTTTTTTAGAAATTTATGGAACAAAATAATTTTTAAAATTTTGTGAAAGAGTTGAATGCGGTCAATTTTTATGGTCAATTTACCTGTTTAATGATACATGCTGAATCTTGAAAGTTTTCTTCTTCGAGACAGTCTGCGATTTTTCTTAGTTTTGATTCTGATAATTGAGTCAAGTCATTCACACTTTTAACTATTTCATATCTTTCCTGATCTTTAGTATTTCCGGCCGCTTTTATCAGGGATCAGATTTTTCGATGGTCAATAAATTTTGACGGTTTTTTCAGTACATGTATATGTAGTACATTTGTATATTTAAACGTTGCTTTATTTGACGGGAATGATGCAGTCGGCTGAAACTTATATACTAGACCAAAAAATGGTTCACCTCCGCCAATCATCTCCACGGATTTAGTATTACAGTCCTCGCTCCTTAAATGGTACACCCCTAAGTGGTACACAGCGCCCTAACTGGTACACTTTTTTAGGGTAAGTCAATGTGTCCCTAACTGCTACAGTTAAAAAAATGTGTTTTTTTTCAATTTATGGTTATATTTCTGAGAGCCCCAAAGGCAGAATTGCCAAAAAAAATTTTAAAAAATAAGATTCCTGGCTTTGATCACTGTTTGGAAAAGTGTTCTATCGATGGACCATAAGATAACGTCAGAAGTGGATGTGATTGTTGCAGTTCTTCTACAGTTATATAAGATTGCTAACTCACCAAACAAGGTACCATTTTGTAGATTACAAATTATCTTCTTATCATCACCTGACCCCTTAAAAACATTTTTTCGTGTTTTAAATTAAATTTATTCCGAAAATTATATCGAAACCAAATAAAAAAACGTTAAAAATTATTATAAACACTATTCATATTAACTTATAACGTGTTAATTTGATTTCGATAAGATTTTTTGGAACCTCGCATTTTATTATTATAATATACAGTATTAAGTATTACTTAATACTGTATAGCGTTTTTCATCCGAAACTATCAAAATTTAGGCTCGTTTTTAGTTTGAAAAAAGCCTGATAAATTTTGAAACTTTAAAAGTTTTTTTTATTTGGTTAAAAACACACTATATTTGAAAGTGACTGTCTCTGATAGTGCATTTTACTTATTTTTTTTTAAACTGAAGGAAATAAATGGTTTTCTCAAAATCAATTTTCAGGAAAGTCTGAAAATTTTTAATAAAATAAGAAAAAAAATAATTTTTTAAGAAAATTGGTCAGCTGCATTAAATTTACCTTTGTCACGGTGACTGTTCCTTTTTCTAGGACAAACATTTGTGTCCCATCTTCTCCTTCTCGTATAATTTCTACTTTTGCTTTATATTGCTTTTTTTCCATCGCATCAATAATCTTCAAATACAATTTTAAAATTCGGAAAATAAAAAAAGGGATTTTTTACGAAAATAATCAGACATTAAAGTGGCTTTAAATTTTTTTTCAATCTTTTTTCAAGTTTAAAAAAAAATTACATTATAAATAAATTGCATCAAAAATAAATTGCATTATAAAAAATTACATCAAAAATAAATTGCATTATGCAGTCGGAATATTTTGGTGAATAGTATTATTTTTGAAATCATGAGTCATCTTCAGCAAAAATAGAACAAAATAGATCCACTGTCTGTAAATGATTATGCGAAAACTAAAGTGACAAACCTTATTAAATTGATCTTTAGATAAACTTCTCATGAAAGTATTGAGGTTCAAAGCATTTTCTATACATTCTCGTTGAAAGTCCGTTTTTTTAATGACCGGTAATATGCCTCCTGGAAGTTTTTTTGTTGCTTCGGCAGAAATTGCAGTTCGCATATTTCCATCTTTTTTCTCATCAATAGGAGCCAATGCATTTAGTCGCTTAAATTAATTTTGACTTCAAAAACCAATTGAAAAAAAATCCGCGCATACAATAATGGTGAAAATTCAATTTTGTCACAGACAAAAGCTACCTCCTTCTTTTTTGTTCAAAAATTATTATCAGTCGCGACTCGCGAGAGCAGCATGTTAACAATTCTTTAGCGCCAGTTTCTCTGAAATTTGCTGCGATGGACAAAATCGCAAAAAATAAAACAAACAAAAATTTTCTGAATTTCGCTGAAATGCAATATTTTTTTATTGGCCCATCCGAGTTAAAATTAATTAAGAAACGCTGAAAATTGTTTGTATTTACGGACAAAAATCATATACGAAAATAATCCGAATATATTCGAATAAAAACGAAAAATTTATCTTCAAATCTGGAAGGGAGATTTCTTTTAACTGAACCCCAAAACTCATTTTTTTGCAATTTTGTTCGTCAAAATAGAAATTTCGAAAAAATTGCGGTTAGAAATTGTTTGTCTCGCTGCTCTGGAGTTTTATAGAAACAAACCAAAAAAATTGAAGGGGGAAATAGCTTTTCGGTGTTTTTGTGGAGGCTTATCAAAAAAATTTCTGAGCATAGGTGGGATTGTATCAGGTTAGTGTAAGTTATAAAATGTTCGGGAAAGGTTTTCATTTAAAATTAAAGATTTTGGAATAAGACTATTGTCAGTTTGTCAAAAAAGGCTTGTCATTGGAGGTTAAAATCAGCGACACCCCCCCCTTATATAAGTTTATCAACAAACGATATATTAATTTTACATTTTTGGGTTAACTCGTAGACTTGATTTCTGCCATCTAGCTGCCATTCACCATTTAAGAGGGTAGGTGTCGGTTTTTTTTGAGCCCTTTATAGAATTAATTTATGATAAATTAATATCGGTTATGACTAAATTTGACCCAAGAAATCTCATGGTGGCAATTATTTTTTTCAAAACAATCTAGAACAAAATCTAGAATTTTCAAAATTCAAATATGTTTTAGCTTTAACCCGCATAAAACCGGTATGCTACCATGATATGAACGTTGTTTATTGGTGAATATGACCCGCTTAAAACAATGCATGACATTAAAATTATCAAAAATGTCTTAATCGTATTCTAGAAATTTCAAACTTTTTTTCGAACTTTTCATTTCCGGTTCACTTATTGTCATATTTCTAGAATTCTAGGATAAAATTAAAAAAATCCGAGCCAAACATATTGACGACTCTATATTTATCTACCTAAGTCGAAAAAACGGTCTTATTCTGAACATCCGTCTGGAGAGTATATTTGAAGCACGAAATTGTAAACGGCCGGCGTTCAAAGTGTTCTGGAAAATCAGAGGGAAATTCCAAATGGGCGTCCAGGAACTATTAGTAACCTCACTCTTTACCGTACTTCTGTGTAAGTTTCAGACGCTTTGTATGTCTGGGCCTAATAGAAGTATAACTCTGAAAAAACGCTTGGGTGTTCTACAATGACTCAGCACCTGGTGGTGTGATGTAACAATTTTGAGTTTGAGATGTGTAATCGTTAGACGAAGTAGATCTATCAAAAGTATATCGAGCATTTTTCACACTGCCCTAGAATGTTCTGCAGGCGTGATTGACAGGTACCAAAAAGCGACACCTACCCCTTAATCTGGCAGATTGACATATTCCCGGTGAGATATTCTGAAAACAAAAGCTTATGAGAAAAACGAAATGCTAATTTGTAGATCTATCCTATCTTGCGAAAAAATACATCACAATTATTTTTGACCATTACACACAATAGTTACAGTATCGTAACAAGGTGACTTTCTCAAACTGCAAATCTATCTCCTCCCAGACGGTATACAAATTGAGCTCAATTTTTCACAGATCACATAACGGTAGTATGCCAATCTTTTAAGACGAGCTTTTATCGATCCGGCGACTGAACAATTCTAGAACGCAATAACCGAAGATTTTTCACAGTTTCAGACTTCAAAATTCTATCTCTTCCGAAGATATATTTGCAAAATGGTCAAATTTTTATCAGTATCTCCAGAACATTTGTAAGAGATTAAGACGAGCTTTTTTGAATTTCCAGCTTAAACTCGAAATGTGATTTCGATTTTTCGAAGTAGGCTCAAAAGAAGCAGTGAAATAGTGATGAGAAGTTGGCTTACGTCAAGGCGATATTTTTAATTTTTAGTGTGAATTCGAGCAAACGTTATTTTTACTTCATCTTTTAAAATACTAGAAAAAATGATAAATGCGAAATTCGAAAATTTTTTTGATGATTGGTTCTGTATACACTTAATTATACCCCGTATCAATTTGGAGCATTTTTATGATGCCTCTAAGGCCTTCAGTTAATCAGACAGATATACCCCCGTTAATCGAATTTTACCGACCTTAATCATGATGACAAGATCACTTTATAAGTTATCAAAAAACTTTAAAACAAAATGACGTTTCGCGTTTTTATTTGAAATTTTAACTGTATTCCAGTACTTATTTTCGCAAAAATTTCTGGAATCATCAAATAAAACGCTATGTCGCGATCAGAAATATTTTGAGACTTTTTTTTAAACACATAGCCAAAAATGATCACGTGACGTTATCAGTCCCTGACCCTTAAAGCGCATTTTCATTTTTCAAAATCTGTCGCTTAAGGGGGTCAAGGGGATTAAAGCCGCTTAAGGGTCGGTGCATTTTTCTCTATGGAAAAACAACTTTTTATAGATTTTTGTCAGTTTTGTAATCAGCCGCGATTTGCTTTAAGATTCGACAGAGTGAATTTTTATCAGTGATTGCTTCAAGGCTTAATGCTCATGTTGAAATTTCAAGAAAATATTTTTTAATTTCAATATATACGCTGAAATTATTGAAAATGAATTTCATTGCGGTAGACTGGCAAATAATATCAGATGATAAATACACCAGGACTCAAAAGTTTCTCACACCGTGGTTTTGACAAATTTGTCAGGACGTTTGGTTAATTGCCAGGACGTTTTAGTAACTGCAAACGTCCAGACATACACTATTTTTGGGCGTTTTTTTGAATTTTATGAAATAAGCATATTATAAAATACTATATAGTATTGGTACGTTTCGTGTTTATTCATTTAAACCATTTATAAATAAAGAAAATTTTCGTACAGAAGTCTACACAAATTGAAAGGGGAAATCTAGAACTTAATTTTCTTAAATTGTTTAATGAAACTGGCATACAAACAAAAATAACGAATGCCAAAACCGGTAGCCTTTCAAATAATTGAAGAACAAAGTTCTTCTTGTTTATCTAACTTCGGCCGTTTTATTCTGATGAAAAAAAGCTTCGCATCCATTCGGTGTTGTTTAGAACGAAGTTCTTTTGAATTATTTGAAATGGGTTTAAAAATTTCTAGTTTGAGCTCAGAGTTTGTGAGGTTAATTCTTTTTTGTTCTAATCTAAGTGTTTCTACATCACATTAGGTCAGAGGGTTTTTTGAAAAATTTATATTTATCTTTTATAACTTTGCAGTATTTATGTGATTAGAATTGATTCGTATCTTTCTTTCATCCTACCCTTTCCTATCCCCTCTATCCCCTCGGTTTATCCCTTTTGGAAGCCTGATCAAATGTTCCCGATCCTAATTTTAAGTTTTCGTTTAGTTTGTCCTATGTAGTCTGAGTCACAGTCACATTGGAAATGATAGACACAGTTTGCAGTGTCATAAAATGTCTTCTTTGTGGGATTTTAAAATGCGATAAGAGTTAAATGTTGGGAAATTTGAAGGTGGCTCTGGCGAAACACATGTTATCTGACTGGGAAAGTCTTGAGCAAAATTGTGCATTTTTTAACCATAAGTTTTTTGTTGCCACAGACATCCAACGCAGTATCGAGGCTTTATAGTTCAATGGGCAATGTATGATATTCTTCAGAACAGAGGAGGTTTTGTTTGTGCATTCAGACAAAAATGCTGAAATTTTTGTGATTCGATAATCTCGGATCGAAGCGTTCGTGCTCAACACACGATGCGTATCGTCGAGGGCCGAGAAAGCTGTTTCCTGAAATAATCTGCTTTACGTCATTCTGAAATTACTGTACACAGTACGCTTTCTATTGCGGCAGATTAACTGGATTGAAAAGTTGGTTAGACGGGATTCGCATTCACGTCTCTATGTTGCGGTCGCGCGCGTTGCATGTAACATAGCGTAGTTTCGGAGCAAGGTCCAGTTTCGTAAAAATTTCCTTAGCTGAAACTGTCTCTCAACGCTTTTGTCTAATTGGGTAAAAATATTATCTTTTTAGAAATGATACGAATTGTAAACATTTTTCCTTTTGAAAATTCCAATATTTAGGCTATTTTCAAGAAACTCGACTTAAAATTTCGTATTCACTAACTTTCTCCTACGTAAATGTTAATTTCGAATCCAAGCTATAATTTTTTTATATGAGAATCAACAGCACTTTTTTTGCAGATCACAAAATCACATCTGCGGTATGGTTGCCACATCGAACAATGGGTTATCTTTCAGTAATTTAGTACAACATTGTTTTCATAAGTGCGATAAACAATCATTGCTACGCTATGAACCAGATAAGGTGAGAATCATACAAACTGTCGATTTTTTCATGAATGGTTGTTCCAAGTATCTTAAGAAAAATTATCTGACGCACAATTCAAAACTTAACTTTGGAACATTTTTGTTGTTGACAGAGAGATTTCCGGTGAAATCTGGTTTTACAGCTTAAACCTTTTCCTAATACCATCTAAAATCTAGCTACGGCAAGCTAGGGTTATCAAATAAGTAAGCTAAAGACTATATTTCTTCAGCACTATTAATGCATATCCCCTTGCACATATCGAGTGAGATTTGGTCCATTCCACTAGAAACAACTACGGCGTTTACTAGACACAAGGATATGCAGGTCGAACGATTAGTCTATGCAATAGATGTTGAAAAGGGGATTAGGAATTGGTACCAACTAAGGTGCCAAAGTCCGGCGTTCGGTTGGTTAGGACCTCTGAATGTTAACTGGTACAGCGTTAAAGTACGTGGTGTGTTCATTGAAAATATCCAGTTTCATTATAAACTTTATCAAAAATCATTAGTTTTTTCCGTATTTTCATTGACGCGATTTATGTTACAGATTATTGATACCAACCGTATTTTCGGGAACTACCTCGGAGACCACCCTATAGCGCAATCAGTAGTCGACTTTTTGCGCCGCGAACTTGATATTCAATCCTTCATGATGAACGAGTTCATCCAATGGATAATAGCAAAAATGCATAATTTTTAGCATAATTTTTAAAATGCGCTTTAAGGGCGACAATTTTCTTTTGTTTCTCCGAGAATCTGTTCCGCTTTTGTACAGGGGTCATAGGTAGGGTCATACCCGGTAGCACTATCTGCCACGCTAAAGGCTTCAGCAATAATTCCCCTCACTTATCGGCGGTGACCAAAACATTTTGGGCCCACCTGGTGGTCAGAAATTGAGTGCACGAAAAAACCTTGTTTAAGCGTTTGTTCAGCCCACTTATCGGTATCAGTATTATTTTCGTTTTTTTTTCGGTTGCACCTAGGACCTTCTGCGTTAAAGAAAGCCTTAAGCCTATTAGTTAAAAAAACTAAACTTTTTGCAAAAACTTTTCAAAAAATATTGTTGTTCGGTGTTGAATTTTGAAAAAAAATTAAGGTCATTTTGATTGAACATGCGTAGGCGAAACAGTCCTTAATCATGGCAACATTGGGATGCGAACCCCTAGCTTCCGAGTTAATTTTTTGTCATTTTGACGCTCTGATTATAAAGGGCTAATCTAATAAGAATATCAAGGCCGTTTTCGAGCTTTATGCCAGCTTCCTTACCAAATTCGCCAATCATACAGTTTTAAAAAGTTTATGTTGCCCCGGGAACTCACCCTAAACATTAAAAAAAACCACAAATTTCAACAAATTCTCGCTTCAATTCTGCCCAAGCATTTACTTTCATTCCTCAAGCTGAATTGTATCTGTATTACAATACCCGAAACTTTTTTTCTCCGATATGACCCTAGTCATAGCGGGATAAGCGCGCTTTTAACAGGGGACTATCTTTTTACATGGGGGTGAGGGACTGTAGTCAAGAAATAAGGTTGGCCAAAATAGTACCCTACTTTTTTTCAAATAATGCTTAATCACTTTTTAGAACAAGTGAGAGCATTTTTTAGAAACGTTTTTTAAGACATCTTTTTTCTTACAAACCAAAAACCAAAGCATATCATCGTGACCTTCCAAATTAAGCAAATAACGCGTTTTGTTCAATCACACACACATATCAACTGAACTTACGCGAACATTTTTGAGGATGCACATAAACACATAATCTAATAATTTGACAAAACATAACGTAATTTTCAAAATCGTACTGATCCTATTTTTTAAGCAGAATCAAGGACTTAATTATCGAATATATCAAAACTTATTTATTAAAGTTATTCGTAGTGATTTTATTCGGACCTTCTGCTATACTTGACGAAAAAAAAGTCTTAAAAGCGTTCTCCGAAGTTTTTCACTCAATTTTTACGACGTAATTGTAGTACTTTTCTTCCCAATTACAAGTAGTTATCGTGTACCGTATAGCTCAAATCACGTCAATTTCCAAAATTTCTGATTTTGAGAACCATGTGGTCAAATTTCTTAAAAATTATTCAAAATTTTACCCAAGAAATTTGTCAATCTTCAAAAAAACTCTCAAATTTGCACCACAACCTTTAAGCTCAGAAAATTGGTTAGTTTTTTCATTAAATTGT
The DNA here is from genome assembly GCA_004367855.1 of Oikopleura vanhoeffeni. Taxonomy (NCBI): domain Eukaryota; kingdom Metazoa; phylum Chordata; class Appendicularia; order Copelata; family Oikopleuridae; genus Oikopleura; species Oikopleura vanhoeffeni. The sequence goes on along the minus strand of SCLH01002202.1, from coordinate 43,474 downwards.
CCGAATTTTAATTTGATTGTCACTTTTTGATGACATCCGTCAACAACTTTTCAAAGAGCAGAAGTCTTTAAAAAATTTTCTAATTATTAAGAATGAAACATTGTTCCTCAAAAGTTGGCATCAAATTGTGAATAATTCCCTCAGAAACTTTCTTTGTAAAGCTTATAGTACCAAAATTTGAGACACTTCATGCCCCGCGTTTAAGGAATCCGTTCCAGAATGCAGTTCAGAAAGAATAAGTTTCTGCCGTTCAGAGCGTAAGTTTGTAATTCTTACAATTTGTGAGTAAAAGTTTTCTGGATTTATACTGGAAACATTTTAAACTTCTGTACATAATTGCAGAAGACTTTTCTAAATTTTAAGGAAAGTTTCAGAATTTACTTGTTTTGTTTTTGAAAAGAAAATGAAAGAAAGACTTTTCAAATGTTGCAAAATTCTATTATTTTAAATACAATTAACTCTTTATTTCTGAATAGACAACTGTCTTTTTTAAATTGACAACTTTTTTAAAAATTGCCCCTTAGTTTTTCTAAAATTGCTTAATCCTTTTTTCAATTAATTCAATACAAAAATATTTCAAATATTTTCATTTAAATTTTAAAAAATAAGAAACATTTGTAAAAAACTTTTTTTAAGATTGAAAAATTCAATCAAAATGTTGAAAATCATTATAACCATTTAATTTCAACTTCTTCTTAAGATTTAAATATATTCTTCAAATTCTCACGTGATCTAATTTTTTAAGAACTAGGACTATTTATGAAATATTACAAAACTTATTTTTCCAATTTCTTTCGTCAAACGTGATTTTATTCGGCTTTGCTATATGAGAAAAAGTCTTAAGCGTTCGAAGTTTATCAACAAATTTTTAGCGGACGGTAATTTTGTGTACTTTTTCAATTACAGTTTCCGTAAGGTATCCGTTATCCATTCACCGTCATCTTTCAGGGATCTTTTTTTGCTGATGATAGTTAGCGAACTACTGGGTCCAACTATTGTACCAAAGGTTGCCAGAGAGCAAAATCCTGTGAAATCTCAAAATTTCCTCGCACTACACTTTTATCAGTACTTATCTCAATTGACTCCCATAGTTTGCTCTTTTTCATTAGGAAAGTCGACCCTTCCGTAATTTCTCGGGGGTCCTTCTTAGGGGGGTACTGTGCTTTTGAAAACTTATTCTTTTTACGAACTTCGGGCACCTACAACTCAATATTGGCAAACAAGATTCACAATGCGTGCGTGTCTCGCGTCCAACAGTGTCCCTGAAAGGTTTGGCGACCCAGGTGATTTTAAAGACTTAAAATGAGCCATTCTGAGTGAGATTAGAGACCATTTTTATCGGTCATCAACATCCGACGTCTCAATTTTTATTATAATTTATACGATGATTTTACATCGGACTTGATCCGGCCAGGCCGTTTTTGATACAAATGTAAATTAAGGGGGGTGGCAGTCGCAATGTTTGTTTGGCCTGCAAGTGTCTCAAAGCACAGTATCTCCTTAGTCTCTACGATTAAACTTGAAATTTGACGTCATTGTGGTTGCCCAGGGTGATCGGGTTTGCTCTAAATGGAAAATAAAAAGGGCGATAGAAATCATTTGGCAGTTTACCTATGAGTAGTTTATAGTATTAATACAACGTTTAAATCATATTATTATTCACTTCTTTTTTTTGGTAACTGGAGGTCATTTTCGGGACTTTTTTTCTATCCTCATTAATGCCTTTTTAGTATTTTAAAAAAATTGTTTTCTTTAATTGTATAGCACAATTGGCTGAATTGTAACTTAATAAGTAATATGTTGGTATTGACATTTGCTTATATGGCTCGATTTAAGAAATGCAGCTAGATGCAGAAATCAGTCAGGGTACAGACTCCTTTAAAAGTCCAGAGCGTTGCAGCACATTTTGATTTTTCAAAATTATTTATTATACAAATGATCGGTAATCCCCTTAGCATAAAACGCTACACAACTTACGGCACAAAAATCTGAACATTTGAAATATAGCCCGTAATTTATGGTATGTTTTGACATAGAGTATCTGTTTGATGAATATTTTTTATGGGAAGAAACGCAAAAAGTGTTTTTAACACATATTTTTCATGCACAAAGTGATAGATATATCTAAAATACTGCAATTGTTCAGCGGGAACAAGTTTGAGCAAAGTGTTAGCGGTTTCATACTACCATATTCAAAATATCGAAATTATATCTGGATGATGGGAAAGAGTTGTTAATCTTTTTCACATTTGATGCGTTTATAATTTTTTTTTCACATTTTTATTATACGATTGTAGCAAATTATTTCAATTAATATTTATATCAAAAGAAAACTATATGTTGAATATGAATCTTCGGTTATACGCTTAATTTAAAACGTCTGGTCACGGCGGATCAGATGATACTATAAGTCCAGGCCAAGCAGCACATTTTAACTTTTACATGAAAGTAATTATAGCCCAATTATAGACTTAATTTTATTAATCTACATTTTGATTTGTAATAACTATTGTTGTGTTATATCTTACATAAAAATTTCTGGCGGCAACACCTTGATCTTTCACCTTGTATTTGGTGATCTTTATCATCTAGTACTGCTGCCATTTGCATATTCAGTTTTCCAATATCTTCATTATGATCTCTTTCCAATTGAATTAATTGTTCTTTAAATGAAACAATTTTGTCATCTCTAAAATTGTAAGCTCAATTCTGATAGGTCGAAATTCGAAAAAATCATAAGCCTATAAAGCATAGCAACAAAGTGTTAGTTTTAACCAGATGATATCATTTATTCAACCAAACTCACTCTATATAGTTAAGATGGGGTGGTCTAGGCTGTTATCGGTCTTTTTTGACCTCCTCGGTTAGTTGATAAAAAGGTATATTTGGGTTAATAAATGTGTGGCGATCATTTTATTTCATTACACCAAATTCGAAATCTCAATATTTTTGAATGAAAATGCCCTTTTAAATTAAAAAATAAAAACTGTTAACTTTTACGCGTTTGGAAGCTAGTGATCCAATTGAGTTCTTAGAAAGCAAAAAATGATCACACGTATTTCAAGAAAAATAAAACAAAGAGAATGGTCATGAACATTTTCTGCCATTTTTGGAGTCACAGAGAAATGAAAAACCGTTCAAGGGAAGTTGTTTTTAGTAACATATGAAAATTTTGAAAACCTAATTCTGAACAAAATCGTAATTTTTTTCTAGAAAAAATGAGTCTTAAATAAGCCAATTCCAAGAAAATGAGACCCGAATCGGTCAGAGGCCGATGAAATGGGTTAATATTTAAATTAAAATTAAAAATAGAATGTGCTTTAAGTTGTTCGAAGCCCGTTAAAAAATTATGTAGGATTTTGAATTCAAAAAAAAGAGAAAAAATTTAAAAATAAGCCAAATTAAAAAAAAACTTAAACTTTTAAATTAAATTGTAAAATTTTGAAAAACTTTGTAAATTTAAGAAAAATTGTGATATTTTTAATAAAATTTTAATTTTAAAGAAATTGGAAAATTAAAATAAATTTCCTAAAACTTGATAAAATTGTTGAATTTTAAAGCAAGTTTTCAAATTTTTAAAGAAGAATTAAAATTTAAAAATAAATTTTTATAATTTAAATTCAGACAACATTTTTTGAATTTTCAAACCCTCTGTAAGATTTTAAAATTTCCTCAAAATTAGAAATTTGACAATTCTTCTGATTTTAACCATTATTTTTGTTAACTGTTTAAAAATCTTTTAAATAAAGTTTTACATTTATTGAAAAATAGACAATTTTACAAAAATTTTAAAAACAAAGATTTTCGTATTAAAATTCTGCTCAAAAATCAAAAAAAAATGTCAACAAATTTTTTTTGTCAATATTTAATACAATTTTTTGATATTTTCTTCAAAATTTGATAATTTTAATTCAAAATTTGAAAATTAAAAAAAAAAAATTAATTATCAAAATTTTTGAAATTATTTTACAATTTGCCGATTTCAGAATAAAACTTTGAAATTTTAATGAAAACTTTTCAGAACAAATTTATAAACTAATTTTTCCAAACTAATTTTTTTGAAAAATTTTTCTAAAAAATTTCCAAACTTTTCTGTTACAAAAAACAGATTCAAATTCATTATTTTGAATGAGCCTCAAAAATTTTTTTTTAACAGACTGAAATTAATGAAAAAATTCTGATTTTTAGAAAATTGTCAAATATTCTTAAAAATTTTCAAATTTTACCTAGAATTTGTCAAATTTAAAAAAAACTTCAAATTTGACAAATTTACTAGAAAATTGGTAAATTTTCAATTAAATTGTCGAATTTTAATTTGATTCGTCAACTTTTTAAGACAATCGTCAAATTTTCAAAAAGCAAATCTTTAAATTTTTTTTAATTATTAAGAATGAAAATTTTCTCAAAAGTTGATCAAATTTGAAAATTCCCTCAGAAAACTTTCTTTGTAAACTTAATAACAAATTTGAGACATTCATCCGTTTAGAATCCGTTCAGAATCAGTTCAGAAAGAAAATTTTGACGTTAATTTTTAAAATTATAAATTTAAATCATGTTATTGAATTCACAGGTAAGTTTGTAAATTCTTAAAATTTTTGATAAAATTTTATTGATAATGGAAACATTTTTAAACTTCTGTAAATAATTGTTAAAACTTCTCTAAATTTTAAGGAAAGTTTACAAATTTTTGTTTGATTTTGAAAAAATTTGAAAGAAAGTTTTCAAAGTTGAAAAAATATCTAATTTTTAAATAAAATTATCTTATTCTGAATACGAAAACTTCTTTTTAAATTGACCATTTTTTCAAAAATTGCCTTATTTTTCTTAAATTGCTTAATTTTTTCATAATCTAACATAAATTTCAAAATTTTATTTAAGATTTAAAAAAAATAAGAAAATTTGTAAAAAAACTTTTTTTTTAAATTGAAAAATTCAACAAAAATTTGAAAATCATTATAACATTTTAATTTCAACTTTTCTTAAGATTTAAATTATTTCTTCAAATTTGACAATTTTTATTTAAATTTGACAATCTTTAAAATTTGCCAGTTTTTCGTAACTTAGAAAATTTTCTTAAAAATCATATTTTTTAAGTAGTTTTATTCTGTTCAGATAAAAAATTTTAGGTTTATCTAATATTTTGAATGAAAATCTGCTTTTTAATTAACGGAAAAGTTTGCAAGTTGTTCAGAAAACTGTCAGAATTTGAAAAAAATTGATATTTTTTGAAAAAGTTTTTAGAAGTTTTTCCAAAAGTTTCCAACTTTTATAATAATTTTTTAACAAAGTCATCAAATTTTGATGAAAACTATTAATTTGAAAAAAATTTACAAATTCTATACAAAATATTAAAATTTTTCAAGATCATAAAGAAAACTGTCCAATTTTTAAAAAATATCTAAATTTTGTACACCGTTTTCTGATTTATTAATTATTTTTCATTTTGAAGAGTTTTTTTTGTTGATTTGAAACAAATATCGAAAAAAATTGGAACAAAAATAAGGCATTTTTACATTATGCTTGGAACTTTTATCGAAAATTTCTCATTATTTCTCGAATTCGAAAAGTTAAATGCGAACTCAAAATTTTCTTGAAAAGCCATAATGGAAAAATTCGCTAGTTACAAAAGTTGCCTGGATTATGAATGATCACTTTGATGGTATATTGGGAAGTATATATAAATCCAGTGAAAAGTTTTTAATCAAGAGCCCATATCGGTATCTGTCAAAATGCACCGACCCCTTAAGGGGGTTGGTGTCGCTGATTTTGACCTTTTACGAACCTATTTTTGGATAAACTAGCAGAGCTGATATCTCAAAAACTTTTGCATCTTGAAGAACAACTCTTACACGGTAATTTCATTTAACAATAATCTGTTACAATCCCACCTAGCCGACACTACGCTTTAAGAAAACACTCAATACGTATTTTCTCCTTCAATTTTCACCATTTTTCATTATCTTTCTGTGCAAGGCTCCAGAGAAGCCTCACACATAATTCAAAAGCGTCTTTTCTTTGGAATTTTGCTTTTGGCCGACAGAAACGCGAAAAACTAAAAGTAAAATTTTGAAATGATCAATTTGGGAGGCTCAGGCAAAGGGTATCTCCTCCACCAGTTTGACAGATATACTTTCGACTCATACTGCATATAAAAGCACAGGACATGTTTTACAATGATTTAGAGATTTTTTTTTTGAAATTTTGCTTCGGCGTCTCTTGGGAGCCATCATGTCAACTTTCATTTTAGGCCAAGATGTCTTTGAAATGTCATTTGGGAGGCTCAGGCAAAAGGTATCTCCTCCAGCAGTTACAGATACAGTTTCGGCTTCATACTGCATCTGAAAGCACAAGACTTGTTTGACAATGAACTAAGAGAGTTTTCTCGAAATTTTGATTCGGCGTCCTAGGGAGCCATGTAAACTTTTCATTTTGCGCCTATATTTTTGACAAAATTTAGAAACCAGAAAAAAATACTTCAAAATAATTTTCCGTAAATTCAAACACTTTTAAGGATTTGGTGCAATTTTAACTCGGTAGCGTCAAAAAAAACAAATTAGCGGCACTTCAATTATCATAAATAAATCAATAATTTTGTTTTCGTTTTTTGGCGCAAAAGCAAATATTCCGATTAAAGGACAATATGTCCTTCTTTGGAGCCTGACACAAAAAAATAATGAAAAATGATTGAAAATTGAAGGAGAAAATACGTATTTAGTGATTTTTTAGGGAGCTTTTAAATAGCGTAGGTGTCGCGTGGTGGATTGTATCAGATTATTGTTAAATTGAAAATTACCGTGAAGAGTTGTTCTTCAAGATGCATAAGTTTTTGGGATATCAGCTTGCTAGTTTATCCAAAAATAGCTTCGTTAACTTCGTAGACTTTAGACATGAACTGTACCCAGACTCGATTTCCGCAAATAGTGACCTATTCTATAGATCGAGCCTATAAGCAAAGTTTCATTATCAACATACATTTTCAATAGCTTAAAATAAATCAGCAATTTGCAATAAAATTAAAATAAAAATAAAAAATTCCGATGAACAAAAGGCATTTAATGGGGATGAGAAAAAAATTCGCGAAAATGTACCCCAGTGACGGGCAACAGTGCAATAATCATCCGAATTTAAACGTTATTTATATTTTGAACTACTGTTAAGTTAACTTCAAAGGGTTTTCTCTAGTTCCATTTAACATTATTATATGTTTCTCATCAAAATTCTCTTGTAAATTGACTCTGAAATTATTGTTCAATGTCATATTTATGTTTTAAGAAACCAGAGACGTAGTCACGCTCACTCGCAAACCTTTTTTGATTCTAAGTAATTCATTTTTGGAAGTTTTGGCTTCTAGAGGTGCTCTATTCTACCCGGAGGCCATTTTCACAACATAATAATACAAACAGAAATCTTTGAAATTAAAAAAAAACCCATCGGTAATTATTCATTTTTCTCACCTTCTCTCTCGCCTACGCATTCTTATGTTATCAGCATTTCGAAGAGATGACTTCTGGAAATGCTCTATTTAAACTGGAGGCCATACTGTATGCATTGAAAGTCTTAGAAATTCGTTACGATTCTTTTAAGGTCTCAGCATGATTTGAGTATCTTTGAAAAAAAAATAATATTATCAATACAAGTAATTTGAAAAGTACTCAAAATTACGTCAAAAAATTCCAGCTCAACTTCAAACGTTTTTAAGACTTTTCTCATTACATGAGAAATCTGAATTAAATCACGTGAATAATAATCCAAAAATAAGTTTTAAATATATGTCATAAATAAATCCTTATTTCTTGAAAAATAAGATCACGTGACGTGTTTGGAAAATTTATTATGTTCAAAACTCTTAATTAGGTGTTTATTGCCCCAAATTTCGCGTAATTTGATCACTATTTTGTTTTTACTTTCACAAAACCTTATTTCTAATTTGAAGTGTCACGTGATCGCTTTGACTTTGGTGTAATGGGGAAAAAGTTCTAAAAACTTCTAAAAGAACCACTTCATTTCTTTCAAATTGATTTAAGCATTTTTGAAAAAAAAACAGTAACTACTTTTACCACCTATTCCTTAAAATATACGGTCACGTGATCATTTTCGGCTATGATGTAATGGAAAATGTCTAGATTTTTTTCTGATCACGATGAAAGGTTATTTTGTGATTTAAAAAATTTTCAAAAAAATAAGTACTGTAATACAGTAAAATTCCAACAAAAAAACGCAACAACCGTCATTTTGTTTCAAAGTTTATCGTAACTTTATAACTGATCCTTGTCATTAATGTTTAAGCACGTAAAAATGGCGATTTAATGGGATGGTCACTACTTGCCGGAAATCGAGTCTACGAGGTTAAAGGTCAAAATCTTGCGACAGCCACCCCCTTAATCAAGGGAATACTGTCGCATTCAAGTGAGTACAAAATTAAGACTAATAAATTTTTTCAGATTATTTTAAAATTTTTTTTTCTGAAAAAAATGAACAACTAAGTTAATAACAGTTTATTTATTCTCATTGGTCCAATAACAGTTATTTTAATCGCAATTTTAAAATATTTTTATCATTTTTCAAAATTTTGAGCCTCACTTTTTACCAACGTAATTAAGTTAAAATAAGTTAATAATTATAGATGAAATGTAAGCTTTAAATACCAATTTTATTCAAATCATTTCTGAGAATGAGAGGACTGAATTTATTTTTTATTTTCGGTTAGAATCGTTTTTTTGGTTACGATGACTCCAATGAAGTCAAAATACTCGCAAAACCTTTTGTTTGGCTTTTTCAGCTTCCCGCTGGCGCAAAAATTATCCCGATCCGATCACATATATAATCCGATCAGACCGGAAGCGACATTTTAAAATTTGATGGTCGGATCGGAAAAAAACCGAGCGCAAAAATGTGATCGGATCGGATAAAAACCGATCTGATGGTTTGATCGATCCACTCGGTTTTCTCCGAGCAGATATTTAGCTCGAGTCTTCCCTGGTTTTCCGAGAATATCAGAAAATCTCAATGAACTTATTTTTTTTCGTATTTTCGGTTGAACATAGATTCAATAATTCATTGAAGTAAATTTGTTTCGAATATTTAATCAAAATTTAAAATGGTTATGCCCCTGTGGCTGCCCTTAAATATCAATTTGATTAAAATTGTCCTCGTGGCCGCCCTATAAATATCAATATCATTGAGTCATGAAATGGCTTTAATTAGTAATTTCTAAAATTTATACTAATATACATTTTACTTTTTAAAAAAATTAATGAAACAGCTCATTCAATTGAATTAAACGCCATGATTTGAAAATATGGTTTGATTTTGTTGTGGTTTGTTTGACTAATAATTTATTATTCATTTATTATGAAATTGTATTGTTTTCGATATTTCGCGGTTTTGCATCTTCAGAGTGAGAAAACTCGAAATTTATTTAGCAGAAATAGTTTTTTTGTGTCGAAAAAATATATGACTAATCGGTAGGGTAGGGGTCAGTACCGGGCCGGAAAGTGGCGATTTTAAACGTAATTAGTTATNGCCATGTCAACTTTTCATTTTTAGCCAAATTGTTTGAAATAGTCAGTTTGGGAGGCTCAGGCAAAAGGTATTTCCTCCAGCAGTTTAAAAGATACAGTTTCGGCTCATACTGCATCTGAAAGCACAAGACTTGTTTGACAATGAACTAGAGAGTTTTTCTCGAAATTTTGATTCGGCGTCCCTAGGGAGCCATGTCAACTTTTCATTTTGCGCCTAAATTTTTGACAAAATTTAGAAACCAGAAAAAATACTTCAAAATAATTTTTTCCGTAAATTCAAACACTTTTAAGGATTTGGTGCAATTTTTAACTCGGTAGCGTCAAAAAAAAACAAATTAGTGCACTTTCAATTTTAATCATAAATAAATCAATAATTTTTGTTTTCGTTTTTTGGCCGCCAAAAGCAAAATTCCGAGTAAAGGACAATAATGCTCCTTCTTTGGAGCCTGACACAAAAAAATAATGAAAAATGATGAAAATTGAAGGAGAAAATACGTATTGAGTGATTTTTTAGGGAGCTTTTTAATAGCGTAGGTGTCGGCGTAGGTGGGATTGTATCAGATTATTTTTAAATTGAAAGTTACCGTGAAGAGTTGTTCTTCAAGATGCATAAGTTTTTGGGATATCAGCTCTGCTAGTTTATCCAAAAATAGCTTCGTTAAAGGTCAAAATCTGCGACACCCACCCCTTAAGGGAATACTGGTCGCATTCAAGGATTCAGACATAAAATTTTTCAGATTATTTTTAAAATGTTTTTTTCTGAAAAAAATGAACAAACTAAGTTAATAATCAGTATTTTTATTCTCATTGGTCGCAATAAAGTATTTTAATCGCTATTTGAAAATATTTTTTTATCATTTTTTTTCAAAATTTTTAGCCTCATTTTCTAACCGTATTAATTTAAAATAAGTTATAATTATATTAATGAAATTTAATGCTTTAAATACCAATTTTATCAAATCATTTTCTGAGAATGAGAGGAACTGAATTATTTTTATTTTCGGTTAGAATCGTTTTTTGGGTTACGATGACTCCAATGAAGTCAAAAAATACTCGCAAAACCCTTTTGTTTGGCTTTTCAGCTTCCCGCTGCGCAAAAATTATCCGATCCGATCACATATATATTCGATCAGACCGGACGAAAAATGTGATCGGATCGGAAGCACATTTTAAAATTTGATGGTCGGATCGGAAAAAAACCGAGCGGCAAAAAATGTGATCGGATCGGATAAAAACCGATCTGAATGGTTTGATCGGATCCACTCGGTTTTATCCGAGCAGATATTTTAGCTCGGAGCTCTTCCCTAGTTTCCGAGAATATCTAGAAAATCTCAATAACTTATTTTTTTTCGTATTTTTTCGGTTCGAACGATAGATTCAATAATTCATTTGAAGTAAATTTGTTTCGATTTATTTAATCAAATTTAAAATGGTTTTATGCCCCTGTGGCTGCCCTTAAATATCAATTTGATTAAAATGTCCTCGTGGCCGCCCTAAAATACCAGTTTGGTTAAAATGTCTTCTTGGCCGCCCTTAAATATCAGTTTGGTTAAAATGTCCTTGTGGCCGCCCCAAATTCAAAATATTGCCTCTTCGCTGCCTTCATTTTTTTAGCTAAGAATTAATCGTGGTTAGAATGTCCTTATGGCCGCCGTGATCGATATATCATTGAGTCATAAAATGGCTTTATTAGTAATTTCTAAAATTTATACTGATATACATTTTACTTTAAAAAAAAAATTAATGAAACAAGCTCATTCATTTGAATTAAACGCCATGATTTGAAAAATATGAGTTTGATTTTTTGTTGTGGTTGTTTGACATAATAATTTTATATTCATTTTAATTACGAAATTGTATTGTTTTCGATATTTTTCGCGGTTTGCATCTTCAGAGTGAGAAAAAATCGAAATTTATTAGCAGAAATAGTTTTTTGTGTCGAAAAAATATATGACTAATCGGTAGGGTCAGTACCGGGCCGAGAATCGACTTTTAAACTAATTAGTTTATTGACGATTGGGATAAGTCACTTGTGCAGAATTTTTGAGAGAATTTTTTGAAACAAAATAAACTCAAAGAATTAGTGCTGAGGGGTTTAGTTTTGCAGATAAATCTCCCGGTACTGACCCTACTAATCGGGCCTTATTTTGGCTTGATCGACGGATTAGCCAGTTTGATTTTTTGTTAATTATTTTATTAATAACTCTTATTTTTCGTTTGTGTTGAGACTCTTATTTAATCCTCTTTTTTGATTTCCCGCAAATGTCGCACTCGCGCCTCAATCCGAAGCTTTAGCGCTCATGTTTTTACTAAGTGCTCTCTGCTGTTGCATGCGTTTAAAACTCAAGTGCTATTCGGCCGCATCGATATTTTTCACGCATACGCATTTTTTCTTTAAAAAAAAATGTCGACGAAAAATGTATATTTCTGGAAACTGTACCTTGTTTTAATTTCTGCTTCATATCTCGAATTAGCTGAACTTGGATCTGCCTTGATTGACTCAGAAAGCTTAAACCGTCTCAATTCGGCTTCAAGCTCATTGATCTAAATTTTGAGTTTAGTTTCAAAAATAAATTTCATGCGGTTTACCTGGTTTTCTCTAGCTTGAAGCAGATTATTTGTTTCTTGGAGCTTGTTTTTTAATTCAAGTTTTTCGTTTTCATGACGCTGAAAATTATTATTTGGTAAATAGGCTTTAATTCACTAAAAATTTCAAGTTGAATTTCTATCTACAGAGTTCGATCTGGTAAATATAAGCTAATTTTTCAAGGCCAGTGTCAAACGACAGATAATTAAATTCTTAGGCTTACAAGATTATGAAATGGTCTTCGAAAATGATTCATTAGCGACCTGAGACTCTTTGAATCGTAGAAACCACTTCTTCCTGTGACATGTCATGACACCATGTTTGACTCATATCCTTTGCCCAACCTAAGTCCATCTTAAAAATGCTTACTATCTCTATAGCGCGTGTTCGAATCCCACTAATGTTTTCTTAGTGATTGCTTGAGTGATTACACACCGATCAACTTTGGCGATCCTAATATCAAGCACCCTTGTCTACAGTCATACTCAAGGCAATCACTAAGACAACATAAGTGGGATTCGAACACGCGCTATCGAGGTAGTAAGCATTTTTAAGATGTACTTAGGTCGGGAAAAGGATAAAGTACTTGAAACCATATTAGATAGATATCAAAATTTTTTGGTCGAATTCTGAGACTTTTGGGAACGACTCATCCGAGTTTTTACACCACACCAATTTAGAGAAAATCAAACATACAAAAATAGTTTGAATCGGACCATTTAGCAAAAAAAATAAAAATTTTATAATCTCAAATATGTTTAGGATAAAGACATCATTCATGATTCAAAAACTTTAATTTTAGTTATCTTTTTTTATACAAAAAATATCATTCGGAAATTCTTAATTATTCGATTCTATTTTTGAAAGACTGCCTATCTTTATGATTTAATTTAGACGACTTGAAATAAGAAACTTAAAAATAATTTTTTTGTAGTAATTTTAAGCCTCAGGGGGGTAGATAGTAATTCGCCGAAAATGTAATTCCCGAAAAATTATAAATTTCGATTTTTCCAAATATAAAGGAGTTTTAACTTAAAATGGTCTTGGCCACTTTTTCATGGTGAATTTCATCCTGAAAACCCAATATTATGTTTTATGTGCGAAATTATTAAAGTTGAGCTAAAAAAACCCACTTTTATGAAATAGTGCATTTTGGCAAAAACTTAAGAATGAATATTGAAAATTATATTTTGTGCTTAACCTTAAAAATTTGGCACTGGAAACGATGAGGCTGAAAGAATTTTACAAAAATCTTGTCTTGTAATATTTGAAGAGTTGAAATTTTCAATTTTTCGGCGAATTACATTTTTTGCGAATAACTATCTACCCCTTCAGGGTTTCTTTTGTTTCGAGAATTTTTTCAAAAATATTTCGGTTTGAAAATAAAATAAAATTCCGTATTCTCAATAAGGGTTTAGTTTGTACCGTTATCGAATGGACCGACTGGTCAAAATTTACTGGTAAAGTACAGCTTCTGGTACCGGAAGTGATATTTTCATTATTTGCATTCGCAAAATAATTGTTGGGGTTTCTTGGGTGACCGTCAAGTGGCGCGTAAGGCGAATTAATATTTTGAGTGAAAACCGAAAGAGATATTTTCGCATGATATAATTCCCCTCTAGTGGCACCTTGCGGTCCACTCAGACCCCTAGTTTATAATACAGTCTCCAGAAAACCAATGATTGCGCATCTTTTGGTAAAATCCTTAATTTGGATTCCAAATAATTGAAATATTACTTCCAGTACCGGAATCTTTACTTTACCGGTAAATTTTGACTAGCCGCTATATAAGATAACAATGCAAATGAAAACTCTTCGCTGTGAAGTCAGCTTATTTGATTTTTTATAACGGAATTTTAAGTCGCATAAGAACCCGAGGACTAAAATTTATTATTAAATCATTATAGTAAATTTTCTGACATTTACACTTGTAAATTTTGAGTCGGTGTTTAGTGTACCCATTTGGGTACGCTAAGCACGCCCGTGCTTTCCGTACTCAAATTGGTCTGCATTAATTTTTGTTTATTTAGGTCAATTTGGGTACGGAAAGCACGCCCGTACCCACCTAAGCAAAGTATAGTGAGGACAAAAAAAGTCGATTGGCCAATTTGGGTACGGAAAGCACGACCCCTAAATTTTACACTTATTTTTACATTGAAAAAATATCAAAACCAAAGAAAATCCTGGAGCTCAAAATGACCACCAATAATTTTCTCAAAGATGGGCAAATATAATCAGTTTGCATTTTTGACTTTCAAAATTTGTTATTCCAAGTCGTTTTACCTTTTCTTCTGCTAGGGATTGTTCTTTTTTCTCTTTCCCTATCCCAAAGAATGATTTCATTGCAGACTCTCTAGGCTTGTCTGACATGCAGGTCTCCCACTTTTCAAACGATTAAAATACTACAATCGCCAGATTAGATTTATAAAATGTTTTTCAAAATTTCAGACAATGATTTGGGCCCTTATCTAGAATGAGGGATAATTTGTGTCTGAGACGTTTTGAATTCAAAGAAAACATGTTTTTGACGTGTTCTAGAATGATTAATTATGAGCTCAGAATACGTACCTTGGGTACAGGTAGTACATTGTATTAGAAAATAAACAAAAACGAAAAAGTCTCTACTAGGATTCCCTTCGTAACTTTTTTAGAAGTCTAAACTGACCAAAGATAAAAATATATACCAGATGACCCATCTGAGATGACTTTACAACAGAATCTACATATAAGGCGGCCTTATTAAGGCTCTTTAGCACTTAAGGGGGTAGGTGTCGCTTTTTGGTACCTTTCAATCACGCCTCAGAACAATTCTAGGGCAGTTGTGAAAAATCTGAGGATACTCGTTTGTAGATCTCTCTTCGTCTAACGATTACATATCTCATAGTCAACATTGTTACATCACACCACTAGGTGGTGAGTCTATTCTCGAACACTAAACGGTTTTTAAAAATCTATCTTCTTTTAGACCCCACATACAAAGCGTCTCAAAATTTACACAAAGTAGCGGATAAATGAAAAAAAATGTGATGAGAAGGTTTTTTT
>SCLH01002202.1:12664-27126 GCA_004367855.1 Oikopleura vanhoeffeni | reverse complement strand
ATTGGAATTTTGAAAATTCTAGATTTTGTTCTAGATTGTTTTGAAAAAAATAATTGCCACCATGAGATTCCTTGGGTCAATTTTAGTCATAACCGATATTAATGTATCATAAATTAATTTTATAAAAGGCTCAAAAAAAACCGACACCTACCCCCTTAATTTCAACAAAATTTGAAATATATGGATTACGATGCGTGAGTTCAAATAAAATATTTTTTTTTATTTTTATCTTGGTGAAAACTCATATCGGAACACAAATTGCGTGATTATTACTTAATTATTGATTAACTTAATGATTAACTGTTGATAATATCAAATTAAGCCAAAATACACTCACTAACTTAACACTTACACACGCAATCGGGCCAATAGAAATATAGATAAAGTTTGATATGCAATCATTGATAGCCTATCATTGATAGGTCATGATCTGAATGAAAATTACGTAATCATCACGCGTTGTTTCCCAAAAATATTCTTCACTAGGATAAAAAAAATAATATGAACTAGGGCATCGTCAGTGATATATATACGTCGTTTTTTGTTTAATACGTAGATAAAGTAACAGCTACTGTAATAACGAATTGAAACTATTTGGAAATGACAGAAAACTTTTATATTTTAAATAATTTATTTTTAATCAATAATATTGAACTCAAATGATTCCAGTTTTTCAATAGCAGTTACATAATAAGAATTTACAAGATCAGCCTCGCAAAATTTTCCCCATGAAGCTGGAAAGAAACAGTTCAGTTTTAATTTTTTCAGGGGAAGACAGCCTGTATCAGAAGTCGACACATTTTTTTTCGGAACGAATTAGGATCGGATCGGTATACTCTCAAAAAATTAGATTAGGAGTCCTGAAACAGGAGTCAACTTTTTCAAAAATGTAAAGTTAGATTTCACACTAGATATTCGAGGCCGTCTCAACGTAATTTTTGAGCCCTTTCTAGAATAATTTTATGTTAATTTAATATTGATATTTAATCCAATTATTCTATGGTCACATTTGTTTTTCCGATCCCGATCCGATTCAATTGTGCCGACCCCTGGCCTGTATTAATTCCATTAAAAAGTTTTTCGATAAAATTGTCAGTGCAGGCAATTGTGAGAGTCATTTCTTCAACATTGCACTCTCTTTCGAACATTCTGATTAATCGGCAGTAGAGAGCAGTAGAATCTGTTTCAATATAATTTAGATCAAGAATTTCGACATTTTCAACATTACGAAGAATTGCCTTTATGTAAAATTTTGATATTTTCAAATGAAGAATTACGTAGAAAAAAAAGTTTTTTTTCACAAAATAATAAATATCATTTTTTAACTTCAGGCACTATAAGTTATAGTCTATAACCCTAATATAAAAAACACTTCTTACGCAGGTTATCCTTAACGTAGCTCTATCATCGTAGATACGACCAAAATTTGGCTTAAATTGGGTTAAAATTGGGGTAAAACAATTTTCAATGATAGGTCTAGGATCCTTAGGCTTTTTACTGAAGATAACACATTTTTAGCGATTGCAGCCGAATTATTTTTACCATCTATCCTATCGTTTGATAGATGTAAGAATATAATTTTTCAGGTATTTTTATACAAAAATAAATATAAATTATATTATATAATCCAAAATATATTTTGGCACCAAAACGGAATTTTAAATTTTACTTCAGCGCCCTCTAGTGAACGAACCGCTCAACAAAAAGCTGTTCATCACCAATCAATTTTTTTGGTTGGTTTAGTATTATATAAAATTTTAAGGGAAACTTTTTAGCGGACAGTACCCCCTTAAATCTTGGAATTAACTCAGGAAAATGTTTTCACAATTTTAAAACTTTTCCTGTACCCAATCCATAACAAGATAATGAGATTGTATTCGGCTGTCCCTACGTGAGATTTTCAAAGATGAAATTTTTCTGATATTTCCATAAAGTCTTCTAATCGTCTTAAATACAAATGTAAACATGATTCATGATCTGATCTGATTATGCCCGTAATACATGCACAATACAGTATTCATAATCCTGTCCATATACAGGTATATATGCTCAATCACCAATAAATTCAAAAACAATTTATAAACTCATTTTATTTGTCTAAAACGTATGTTTTTATCGGTGATTTATCATTTGATCGACACAGCAACTTTTATATCCTGAAAACTATTATTTAATAGTACAGTCAGGGATCGTACAGTCAGGGATCGTATTTTTATGGTTGGCCGCAGACTAGAAAATCGACTTCGAAAAAAGTCAAATTTTTTGTTAGATTTTTCGTTAATTTTTCTAGAAAACTCGTATCCAGGATAAATAAGCCCCAAAAAATTGGAAACCACAGTAAAAATTTACAAACATGACCACAGGCGGACCTAGAGTTAAAATTTGAGTATATTTGAAAAATATACAATTTTTCTTGAAAACTCCCCTCCTTTTTTTATAATTCCTGATCTAAGGAGAAAACTTTATTTTCAAGAAATTCGTGATTCCTAGTTATAATATGCTCCTTTCTGAACTTCCGAAATCGTGTCTCTTTCCTAGCCTGGTCGGCCGTGTCAAAAATTTCACTGAGGTGAAAGTGAAGGGAAAAAAAGAGTGACCTTTAAATGACCTTTAAGTGACCAAAATGAGTGACCTTTAACTGACCAAAATATTTGAATAATGTAACTAATTACAAGCTCTTATTTTGATATAATTTATTTTGATTGGTTGGATTTTGGTTTAAGTGACTAAAATTCTGGTCAATCAAAATAAGGTCACTCAAAAAAATTTGATCAAGAACTTACATAAATTGATCCTGGATCATCACAGATTTCTGGTTTGAAATCAAAATTGACCCTGACCTCATCTCCGACATTGTTCCAGTTTAGCCAGTACGACCCAAAGACACCATCATCTGGGTTTTCTGGAGATGGCTGTAAAGGATATTCCCGGTAAACTTCGATATTCAAGTCTCTAATTTACGGGTGATTTCTGTGATAACTTATTATTTGTGAATATTATCTCGGCTTTTTGCCCAATTTATTTTAACAAAATTACTTCACTTTGAAGACTGCAAAAAATAACTTATACCTTGGTACAATTTACTGAGATTATTATTGAGACAAATTTAGTGTAAGAGTTTTTCGTGTCGAAAAAGTTTTTGGTGCTGAAAATTTTTGTCAATTTTTATGCTCCGACAACTGGGTGGCGCTGTTTGAGGTGGTCAAAAACAATTTTTCAGGACTTTTCAAAATTAAGTTGATTGCATAGCGGATTTTTCCATCGTAAGTATTTTTTTCGGATTCAAAGTAAAATTGTGTTCAAGATTGACATCTGATAACTTTTGAAAAAAAAAGGAAATGTGGTGTAGCACCGGAAAGGTGCCCGAAAAATCAACCTTCTTTTTATCCATCATAAAAGATATGCAAACGATACACAAAAATTTTCAGCGTCAAAAACTATCCCAGGTCCCAAATTGTTAGAGTTATACGACCTTTTTATCGGGTAGCTCATTTTTTTCGCGTTTGCCCTCAAAATATTATATCAACTGAGTGGGAAATTTTTCTTATGTTGAAATTACAATTTAAATTTTCGACCTTTATTTATAATCCCACATGAAAAAGAAAACCACCGCACTAAGAACATTTATTAATAAGGTTTTGAAAGAAAATATAAGTGTTTATGGTGGAAAAGTGTGTTTTTTTCATAGGAATAATTAAAAATTACTCAAAATTTTTTATCAAACTGCTGGGTATACGATTTTCCGTGATTGTTTCAGAATCAGTGGTCTGGTTTCCTCAACATTTTCGAAATCATTTAAGGGGGTGGATGTCGGTTTTTTTTGAGCCCGGTTTTTAAATTACGCTAAAAAGCGCAACAGGTCAATAATATTCTATTTAAAAATAATTAATTTGGGAAACTACTTCGAGAACAGATTTGCAAAAGTTAGGGGGGTAGTCGTCAATAATATAGTGAAAATCGGAGTTTCCATTGTCAGATTGGTGCAATATTACAATTAAATAGACCAAGAAATATTTTCCTAGCATATATTGAAACAAAAATCTTGCACTGAGAAAAAAATTCGGAAGTCACCAATAACTCGTCCAATCAGAAACGAGCTTCAAAATAAAGTGATACTTTAAAACTAAAACGCCTACTCCTCCAAGGTTTTTGAAAACAAAACAATAAATGTGTGTTTATCTGACCGGACAGTATGTGCGAATATACCAATGAGAGGTTTTAATCTGTCTTTTAGTCTGGCTTTTAGAATGTCTTAGATTTGACTCCAAAATTTTAACTCGGGTACGACCGCAGTAAACGATGGCCTAGCCGCCCGTCAGGCGCTATAGCGCCTGATTATTAAATGCCAATTATCTTTAGTTTTTCATCAAGAGACCTACCCAATTAAGCCGTCGATGATCTAATTCAGACAATTATCTCGCTGATAGATCGGAAACTTTTATTTAATTTTGATTATAAATGCATATAATTTCAGTTAAAAAAAACAGCGTTTAATCGACAAAAAATAAGAGAAACATATTTTTCGTATTTTATTTCATACATAATAAAGATCTGGTTATGATGTCTTCTCTGATATCTATTTTGAAACAAATTATCATCAAAAATTTTCCAGTGAGACTAATTTTATGTTCTCAAATTTTAAAATCAAATCTGTCCAATCATACTACTTCATTCAGATCTATTGTGAGTAGGCAAAACAGTAATAGCTTGCAATCAGCCTTTAAACATTAGTGAGTTATCTTACTAAGCTCCTACATTTTCATGCACTCAAAAATTGTTTTTAACATACAAATGAGCTGAAATTTATATATCTACAGTGAAGAATCAGTGTAAAACATTTAGTATGAATATAAATGAAATTATTCGGTGTGATGAATTTAATTTTGGATCTATCAAAATAAAGCTAAATCAATCTAGTTTCAAAAAAATGACAAAATTTTTGTAATCAGAAGGCAATTTCACATAAAAAACTTGTGTAAATAGTTTTCATCTTTTTATTTTCACGACTTTTGAAGCATATCTTTCTTCTTATTTATACGGTCACGTGATCGTTTTTCGACAATACCGTAATGAAAGTAAAGTCTTTAAATTTTCTGTTGATTACACTCACAGATGCTTTGAAAAAATTTGAAATTTTTTGCAAAAATAAGTACTGTAATTTCCCCAAAAGAAACGCACAAATAATTTTTGTAGAAAATTTGAGCGTTCACTTGGTCGACGATGATCTCATCATGTATAAGGGTCGAAAAACCCGTTTAAAAGTCGATCAGGCAATGCAGCGCCTGACGGGCGGCTGAGAATTAATAAAATGGTATTTTAAGCCTGTTTGGAGGGCCTCGCACAAAGCCTCCAAATTTCCAAAAAAAGTCATTTGATTCACAGTTTGTAAATGAATATATCGAGAACAACGATCTCGAGTGTAATAGAGGGAACTGACACATAATTGGTCAGTTGATTTTAGGCGCGCGCTTATTGGCTACTCCTAACATAAATCTAGATTATTCCCTCCCAAACCGTAAGATATTATTTTAGTTTATTGACTTTAGTAATTCACCATTCATATAATAATCGTAAAGTTCATTTAGCAGAGATTGAGAGACTAATGACTCATCCAAAGTCAATTTTTCGCAAGAGTCCTTTATATTGTCCAGGATTAAAGCAGAAAAGTATTCAATCTCTTCAGCTGATTTCAAGGGGTTTGAAATTAAATTTGAAATGTTCAACTCTTCAATTTTTGAACCTGTGACCAGGGATCAGCGAAAGTTTTTTAACTCGAAAATTATTTCATGCTTTTGATTATACCTTATTATTTATGGGCCATGGCTAGGGTCAGTATCGGGAGATTTATCTGCAAAACTAAACCCCTCAGGACTAATTCTTTGAGTTGATATGGTTAAACTTTCTTAAAAAAAAATTCCGACCATGGAAAATTTTTTTGGAGCCACCTGGTGGTCACAATATGAGTATTAAGAAACAACTTTTTGGGCTTTGTAAGGCGCTTTAACGGTTGAATTATTATTAATTTTATGTTGTTATGACACGGATCACGCCACAAAACCATTTAGCTATAAAAGACTAAAAAATTTTTGGGATAATTCTCATGATTCATTGCCCATGATGAAAATATAATAGAAGTTCTCTTGAGTAAATTACAATTTTTTAGAATTTTTGTCGAAAATGCTATATCAGATAAAAAAATGTTTCAAGAAGCAGTCACGTGAGAAACACGTGGCTCTCTACTATTGCGACTATTGAATAGACAAGTTGTTTTTATAATCTACTAAAGCCCTTTTAAAGGATATAAATATATCAGTCGGATGATAGGGATCCTACGAACTTTCTTCATAGATTTTTTGCCATTTGTCAAATTAATTGCCATTTTTAAAAATTTGGGAAATAAATTATATGCCGATCCCAGCTTTACAAAGATAATCTAGATACTCATAATCTTCTGGTTTGTGCGGATTTTCGGCACATCTATCGCACATACATGCGTCGTCACATTGAGTTACCAGGCATATAAACCTGCATAAAAAAAATTTAGAACTTTTCGATAACAGTATATCGATAATGAACCCTGAACTGTACTCAAATTGGTCTGAATCAATTTTTTTATTTTGGGCTTAAATGGGTACAGAAAGCACGGTGCTAAGTGGTACTCAAATTGGTCTTTCGGCGATATTGGCCATATATATAATTTATATGCGTTGGCTGAGATATTCGGACTTGAAATTATGTCAAAAGAGACCTTGAAAACTAAATATATTGATACGGTTGCTCTGTATTCAAATTAAACAATTATTATGTACATAAAATACATTTCAAATAGTCAGAAATCAGGTTTTAGAGGGTTAATAATGCAGCTATCAGCAACCATAGGTCTTAACGCGAGGCGCTAAAGGGTGAACGAATTTTTGCTTTTTCACACCCTACGTGTACCCAAATCACATATTGTTGCCGATATCGTCATTAGAAAGTAAACTAGGCCAAATATCTTCGAATAAATGTCATGCAATTTGAATTTCCGAAAAGGTTATTGGGAGGACATAAGTTCTTGAAATTGAATTATCGTAGAGACAACTGTGCTGCCTTATTTTGGCTGAAAATACATTAAAAGTTATACAGGGGGAGGCCCGATATCGCCGATAAGAACCTACGCAATTTCACGATTTTTAGCTTAAACACTTCCAGTGCCAATATCGCCGAATGTACCAATATCGCCGAATTTACCAATATCGCTGTTTTTTCTGAGATTTATATCTCAAATTACTTTTTGAGCGTCATGAATACGTCATTTTTCAGGAATTGAAACTTTCCCAAATCTAGTCTTTTCAACTTTTATTTGATTGCCTCTGGTGGAATATTTAATTCTAGGAATTTTGGTGATTTATTTCATACGAATCAATTGTGAAACTCTTTATAACATTAAAAAAAATTTCGACATAGGACGTCCTTATTTATTTCTGTTCTCATATCGCCGAATGTGCCAATGTCGCCGAAATTTTTTGGCAATAAAAAATATTTGGGCCTCCCCCTGTCAATTAGTTATTAAAGTTATTAATAAAGTCAATTTTACCATTTCCGCCTCATTTTTGTCAAGTTTCAGTCCGCTCAAATTCAGTTTTGCCAAATTGTGCATTGCGTGTAAATGATCGATAAAAATGCAAGTAAATAGTTGTCCAAAAGTTTTTGGCTGGCCATGAATCATTATTTTGTAAGGTTGTTCACAACCTTGTACACGATTTGCCCAATTATTAGCAAATCTGGAAAAAGTGCTCTTTGCCCATTTTTGATTTATTTCTGTCGACCAGACGATTGCTTTGAGGCCAGATAGGTCAAGGGAATTTATATTGTATTTTTTGTCGAATAAAAGTTTGGTGAGGAAGTTAAAGCAAGTTAGAAAACATTTCAAATTATTTATTTTCGGATTTATCAAGTTGAATTCCAGGTCTTTTTATTAGGTTAAAAATAAACACTTTTCAGAAAAAAATTGAATATTTTAGAAAATCTGAAATATTTTATAACTCTCAGCAGGGGATCGCATCAAAACCCGCGACAATTCTCTCCCGAAGCAAAAACGTGGTAAAGAGGCGCACGCAAGCATTCTTATAGACTCGCGGCAATTTTTCCCCAGGGCAGTGGTAGGGTGGTGCACAAGGGCAAAGTTGATTAAACGGCAATTGCGCATCAAGAATGAATATATTCCCTTATTGCCCTGTTCAGGCCTCGGCAAGCCAGGCTTGACTTTGGTGGCCTGCCCTGTCGTAAAGATTTGAGCCCTCAAAAACGCGGGGAGTGAGAAAACAACGCTGCGTTCAATAACGACTCAGTCGATTTGGTTCTTAGATAGCTCAAACTATGCACAAATATCTAGTTGATAATATAATATAAAAATTCGTCCGAAGCAGACCATTTTTTTCTCAGACCATTGTTTCTATTTTTTAACAAAACATAATAATTAAACAATTTAAGTAATCTTAAAAAACATTGGTCCGATTGAATTCAATTTTAAATGTTTATATTTTTGAGATAATTGTGCTCAGTTTGAGCTATCTAAGAAATAAATCGGATGACTCGTTTTCGAACGACGAGTCGTTATCCTCCTCCCCGCTTTTTAGGGCTCAAATCTTTATGACAGGGCAACAAGGGGATATCCTAGATTCAATAAAATTAATGCGCTTATTTATCGCAAACAATAAGATTTTTCCTGTACGCAAAATTCTAAAAACTGACATGTAAAAACACTCATTTTTGACATTTCTAAATTTGAAGTTAATTTTGGATATCATAACTAGACATATCCCTTTAACACCTTTTGTTAAATCTGAGAGATGTGGGTTGAAAAGCGGCCAGGGAGCCAATCCTAACACTCCTAAGACCCCTTTTAGCCACCCATGAGGCCGCTTTTCAGCCCACATTTCTCAGATTTAACAAAAGGTGGGGGATTTAAGTTTGCAAATTTTTGCGTATTTATAAAAATAGATGTTGAATCTTACAATTTATAGGCAAAAATCAAGAAGTGAGAAGTAGTTTATATAATTAAATAAAATTTCTCAAATTCTATAAATGAAAAAAATATATAATTCGATTTAAAGTTCAGATGGTATTTTGTGATCAAAGTTGGTCATTCCAACATTTCGAAATTTTCACCGGACATATGGTTCTTTCATAAACAATGATTAACCGGTGGAAACCGCTGATTAATGACGATTTACTATTACGATATTTAGAAAACGAAATAACATATAGAAATTAAAGTATATTTCTGGATCCTGATGATAATTTCATATCACTTAGCTTGATTAAAAAAATAAAAAATTTAAAAATTCATATACAAATTATTTTTGAAATTAACTTAATTGATTTATCTTAATTTGTTTTGGTTGTTTGAGACGTAATAATATATATATTTATTTCAATTTAAAATTGTATTTTATTTGACATGTTTCGCGTTTTGCATCTTCAGAGTGAGAAAAAAATCGAAAATTATAAGCAGAAATAGTTTTTTGTGTCGAAAAATATATGATTAATTTACCACGTTTTTGCCTTGGGAGAGAATTGCCGCGGGTTTTGATGCGACCCTCTCAGCAGCATGAATGGCTCTGCACAGCCATATAACTTTTAACTTATTTTGATCTTGAAACATCAACGCATCATCGTTGATCAATGATCATCTACGCATTTGTGCGTTTTTTCGAAGTTATTATATATCGATATTATATAAGCGAGAAAATTAAAAAAAATTCTAAAAATTTGAGACATATTTATATGAGAAAGTATAAATTAGAAATGGCATTTATTCACTTTATAACAAATTATATCTAGGGTTCGTGACTATTTGAATGATACAAACAACGCGGGATACTAGCACTCAATCAAAAACCTTGAATTTCAGAATAGGTCGATTTCATATACCGAATTTTATTGGTTGATTCGCCCAAATCTGACCAACGAAATCGGCCTATTCTTTAATCCAGGGTTTTGATTGAGTGTTAGTATCCCGCGTTGTTTGAATCATTCAAATAGTCACGATCTGTAAACTGAGGACCCTTGAGGGGTACTGGTCGCTAGAATTGAATTTTTTTAATAAAAAGTTATCAATCCATATCATTCAACTTATATAGAACTAAACAACATAAATGTTGCTGATAGTTTCCTAGTCATATTGCACTGAAGCGCCCTGATTGCGTTAAAAATTTTATACGAAGCCCCCTCATAATCTTAGATTTTATGATAAATTATATACATGTAGTTTACTTTGAAGATTTGAATATTTTTGATTCATTAGTGAGATGATGTAACATCATTGATGTTCTAAATAAAAATAAATAAATTGAGTTGACAATATTTGTTAATAAAATTATAGAAAATTGGCGATTTAGGAGTTGGGCAGAGCGTCCAAGCGGCTGAGTTTAATTTCGATTTCTGCTTGTTAAATACGAATTTTTAACATATTTCTTTAAGATGAACACCGGCATAATTTACCAATTTTCTCATATTTTCTTTGATTTTTTTCTGTGAGCGAAATTTGTTTGAGTCTAAATAAATATACTTTGTCCATTTTGATTTAGATTGATAGAACACCGCATTTTGCCACTTTTGAGAAACTTGCATTAATTCAAATTTTGGATTATCCGAAAGACCAAAAATTTTTGCTAAAGCATTAATCGGCAAATTTACCGGTAAATCAATATTAACAAAAGGATGGGTAGCCTTTTTTGTTGTTTTTTTCGATTTATAAACTTTTTTTTTCAAAATTTCATTTTCTCGGTGTGGTCCAGAGTAGACGATGGGCCAGGCGTCAGACCTCCTTGTAATTCTAGAATACATAGTCCAATCGTTTTCACCACCTTTCCGAGGGGCTAGTTTTGCTCTCACCATAACTGCAGTAAATGTGAATTTTTAAAAGCTTTCAAATACTGTATTTTGAAGACTGGAAATTATTTTAGAAATTGACAATAAATACAAAATTTTGTTGACTATTCTAGAACTTTTTAATTTTAAATTCGGACAAAAATTGATTATATTGACGACAGGCTTCAGAAATTGATGGGCAGGAAAGTTTTAGAGCCAAGGCATATAAGGAAGGGACTGGAAAATCATTCTCTGTAGAAAGCCTGATCAGCGTCGAATATAATTCACATTAATTTATTTATAAGTTTTTAATAAGTTTATTTTAAAATAAAATTCATTATAAAAATTAAACAAATTTCGAAAATTATACGCGGCGCCTTATTCTTTGTTAATCATTTTTCGCCCACGTTACATTCATTACAGTGTCAATACTGTATTCTCGGTCTAGACTGTAAAAATGCCTTAAAATTGTTTTTTCGAGCGGAACTCTGAAACGGTAAAGGGGGTTGTGGGTGCTAAATGATTGAAATATGCAAGCCATTCAAAGTGGCCTTTATTTATTACACGACAAATTTATTGAAATAATTAACAATATACTTGGTCCGCCTACTTATCACGTTTGGATTGGACACAAAACAGTTAAATTGTTGACCGCATATAAAATTTGGTGCTTGTTTATAAGTGCTTGATTTTTGTTCTCCATCAGAGTAAAACTTTTATATGCTGTATACAAATGTGATGCAATTTTCAGGAGTTGGACTTGAATTGAACGGCAACATTTTGGCGTTTTTATATTTACAATTTTCGGTCAAACTCTTTCGAATAATGATAAAAACAGAAATTCTCCATTGTTGTAAAAATTCATTTTCTGATTTTTTAGCGGATTCAAATTAGGTTGTCAACTAACTCAAAAAGAAATAATCAGGAAAAAACATTCAGAAAATGGTAGTTTTGGCACAATACTAGAATTTTTTTCAAAATATTTTGAAAATGCGAATTTTAAAAAGCATTTGAGAGATGAACCAAGCAGAAATGAAGCATTTTTAAAAATTGCTGTCTGGTCATGAAGATTACGATACAAATTTAATTTTTCCTACCAGCTATCCTCAATGAAGATTTCTCATGGTTTGAATTCACATATGCATATATTCAAATGTATTCACTCCTGCAATATCAACAAAGTTATAGCCACTTCAAATTGATTGCAGTTAGCTTGATTTAACACTCACAACCCTCTTAACCCCCTTACTCATTTGAGTATTGATATCCCCCTGAGGCATGAGAGCTTGCTTTTATGGCTCGACTTTGAAGCTTTATCATCCAAAAAATATAAGTGCTTTCGTTTAAATTATTTTGCAATCATTGTGACAAAGGATAGACTTAACTTTATAGATTATTTAATTTAGATAATTAACACTTTTGAAAGTATTTAATTAGGCTGTGGAATGACGGAGTTGACTCACAACTGTTCTCTAGTAATAACTTATAGGAATTTATATAAATATGCAAATTAAATAAAATAGAGTAAAACCTTGCTTTCTGTCTGATTCCGATTTTAAATACCTTTATCGGTTCGTCTATAAAACGATAATTCTCACCTCTGAAATGGTGAAATTAATGGTAAACAATATGTTGCGCCTTATATTTCGCTCTGTTTCTTCTCATTCATGAGCAATTTTTCTGTTTTCAAACAAATAGAAATAAAAAAGTTCTACATTTAGTAGAAACATTATTTTTTTTAAGATGTTCAAGACGAATTCCTAAAAACTGAATATTTAAAACCTTGTTTTTTTACAAATAAATTATAAGATAAAGCTGATAAAGAAAAATTTTAGAGAAATCCAAAAAAAAGTAGGATTAAATATATTCCGAACGGCTCATCGAAAAAAAATTATATTTTTATTTTCCAAAAATTAATTGCAAACTCTATGGGCAATTTGAACCTTCAAATTCTGTTTTAATTATTTTTGTCTTTTCAGGTCGTTTCAAAAAAAAATGAAAGCCACTTTTATGGCTCTATCAGTAAGGGGGTAAATAAGAAAATTAAGAAATTCAAGATTTATCTTCGATAAATATCTACTCGTTGAGTCATCTGATTTGTATTGCTTTAGCTAGACTTGCTCCTTGGTCAAATCAGAAAGAAGGGAAGGAGAGGGAATTGCCTAACGTTTTTTGGCCCCCCTAAAAATAATACAAAACAGATTACTCAACGAGTATGAAAAATTTTACGCATAAAAACCTTCATCTCAGTACTTAAATATGTTTTAACGATAAGTAGATTTTTGTCTTATTAATTCCGTTTGCAACGATTTCTAAAAGTTGTTTCAGAACGAAACGATCTAAAATACATCCTCCGAACTTATCATTTAATTCTTTATAGTATCAAACCGAACCAAAAATATAACTTCGTAAACTGTTTACCAGGTGTGGCCCAGTTGTTAAGTAAAATATACAGCATATTATATACTTTAAATTACAAAATTTGAGGACCACCCATATTTTAAGGGGGTTGTGGGTGTAGAATGTTGAATTACGTGAGGAAAATAGCCTCTCTCCCGCTGACTGGAAGGGTTGATAACGGGCAGATAAGAATAAATGAGAAAAAAAATAAGGGAGACTAAAACCTTCTCTATCACCTGCAAGTAACTTTTTATGATTCTGGTGAAGGATGGCTCACCGTACCGGAGTGAAAAACTGGTTAAAAATATGTTCTCAATTCACACAAAAAATCGGAATAAGTCGGTCAATTTTGTTCAAATTGAATAAAACATAAACTTTATGAAACCTACGACATTATTGTTATATTTTTGTTCCGTTATTTCGTTGAAAAAAATTATTCTCTGTGTTTTATGACGGTACAAATTAATTCAGAAATCTCTTTAAAATCGGAATAGTTCGTCAATAATGTTTCAAATTAAATAAAACATAAAATGTATGAAACCTACGACATATTGTTATATTTTGTGTCCGTTATGTCGTTGAAAAATTATTTCTCTTTTTTTATCGTGAAAAACAGATCATCGTTATAATTAATTTGAGCTGTGTATGGATGAGAATTGGAGTATGATGTGAATAAACGCCCACGCAAAAAACCTCTATAACCAAATCAAACCACTTTGCGTCGCTTTGTCAATCAGAGCATCAATATTTTTCATAATACTTTTTTTCCACGATCGAATAATAAAGAAACAATTTTTTTTCACTCTTGCTTTATTTACACCCACAACCCCCTTAAACAAAAAATGGATAATTTTCAAAATAAGTTTTTGAGAAATAAGCAATTTTAAAGACTTTAAAATGTCATTGATTTTGCTTTATCTACCCGTTTTTATAGTGAAATACCCATGAGTCATGGGCCATGAGTCACTCATGCCCCATGGGCTATGACTTTCATGAAATTTTTTTTAGTTTTTCACAATTTTTTATCTTGTAAATTGTATTTCTAACTTTCTGATTTGTGGATACCATTTGGTTAAGGGAGTACTGGTCGCATTTAGAGACTCGGACATGAAATTTTCTAGATTATCTTTAAAATTTATTTTTCTGAAAATATGGACAAAAATAAGTTGATAAGAAGTCTTTTTATTTTCAATTGTCATGAAAAAAGT
>SCLH01002201.1:72995-100726 GCA_004367855.1 Oikopleura vanhoeffeni | reverse complement strand
CCCCCCAAACCCCCCTAAGTGTGTTCGATGTGGGCTTCGCCCACGTAAGGGAGAGACCCCCTAAAACCCTCCAAATTGTATGGTTGTTTAGTGCACGATTATATAGGGGGGAAACCCCCCAAACCCCCCTAAATGTGCCCATCAGCAGCCACTATACTTTCATTGAAAAGAACGACTCATTTGAGACGACCATTTATTACACCCGGAATCTTCATCAACTGAATTCATTCATGTTAAGGAAATTTAAGGGGGTACTGGTCGCTGGTATTGAATTTTCCCGATGAAAAATACACAGCTTTAAGGATACTAATCAGATTAGCGATCTTGTAAAACTATCTTTTAGCTTGTGAAATAAAAATCTCAAATTATTTTTGTATGCATAGTCTATGCAGCATAGACTCATTCACACATAACCAACACAANAGGTACTGAGCCAAAATGGTAAAACTATCTTCTCCGAGTTTTATGTCGAAATTAGCTGACATTTTGACATAACTTGCAAGAGTGGTAGGCCAAACTCTTCAAATTACACTATTTTTTCAAGAATATCAAAAAATCACCGTTTTGGCAATTATCTGTCGGGAAAATTATAATATTCGGTCAAAATTTTTGAAAAGCTACCTCAAACAAAAACAAAACTTTACCTACAGCACTTTTTGAGATTTGTACCCCAAAATTTGCCGCATGCCACGTATTGTGTAAACTTACACCAAATTTCAATACAAAGTCAAGGAGGAGATAGATTTTGAAATTTTGTGAAATGTCCTCCAGGAGCGCTACGGGTTAAGGGGGTGGCCTAAGTCCAGCAGATTGGTACATTTTTTCAGAGCAATATATGAAAGAAAAAAAAGTGGAAATTAATTTTTTTTATTTTTTTATCTTCAATAAAAGTGTTCATTCTTACAAACGTTTACATTTTTAATTTCTAAACATAACTAACTATAGTAAAAAATACAAAAAACCACTTTTCACTGTGCATAAATTGTCGGGTGTACTCCGCTAATTAGTTCTCTAATTACTCTGCACAGTCGAAAATTTCTTAAATATCAAAGTTTTTTTTCCATGAAAAAGAGTAAAAATTGGCAAAAAGTAGAGAAAAACAGCTTTTTTTGAGATACAAATTGACCTTCAATTGCGTTTTCATATTAAAAAATGTCCTGATTATTCAACTAAATGGCGCCTATTACACCCATCATTTTATTGGAAATTTTTCACAACCATAAATTTTTTAAAGATTCAGTGCCGAATGGCACTTATCCAGTTATTATCCCGTTATTGCCCTCTCGTATAGATTCGGTCTCGCAAATAATGCGGGGGTGATAAAACGAGGCAACGTTTGAAAACGAGTTATCCTATTTAGTTCGTAGATAGCTCAAACTGAGCACAATTATCTAATAAATATAAACATTAAAAATTGATTTGAATCGGACCAATGTTTTTAATCGAGGTTTGATTTGGACCAATTTTTATATTGTATGATTCANGGCAACTTTTTGAATTAGAATACGCGGTTTCATTCAACATTTTGCCAGATTTGATAATTATAGGGCGTTCCTCAACATTTCTATCACATGATCATTTATAGGGCGGCGTCATCAACATTTCCGCCCAAAATTGAAAGGCTTGGAAGAGGAACATTTGAATTATAGCGGTTTCATCAACATTTTTGCCAGATGAAATATAGGGGCGGTTCCATCACATTTCTGCCACATGGATATTTTGAGGGCGGTTTCATCACATTTCTGCCGTATTATATGCTTAGGCGATCAAATGACATTTCTTGAGCCACAGATATATAACTTATACTAATTTATTAGAAGATCACATAATGACCAACACAAGCTTTATTAATAATTTGAATTAAAGCGAATATTCTGAGACTTTTGAAATATCTAAGGAGATTTCAAATTATAAGTAGGCCTCCCGAAGCAAAACTGCACCGATAAACAAGCTCCTGGAATTTGGAAATTTCGGACTAGGTAAATTTTTGACGCTTGAAATTAAGTCAAAAAAAAATTTTGGCTCCGACCACTCGTGGCGCTGTTAAAGGGTGTCCCGAAATCAGTTTTTTCGTATTTTCAAGTTAAAAATTTTGGACAAAAAGACAAAATGTTCATCTTTTCGCAATGCTTACTCACTTTTTCGGTAGACGAAAATTCTGCTCACAGATTGACATCTGCAATTTTATAATACCCAAACGACACGTGTGTAACACCGGAAATGGAGGTGCCCGGAAAACTCGAATATTTCAAGAATCAATGATTTAGGGTTCTGAAAAGATGCGCAAGCATAACTTTGTGGAAACGTATATGGTCTCAGATACCAAGGTGGTGTTAAACGGATTCCATGATTTGGTGTGTAAACAAACTCCACGTATTAATGATTTACAGGAAGCTCATCATAAGCAAATAAAGAAAGTAACCATTAGAAAGATAAATTTCATGGAGATACATTTAAATTATTTTTTCAAAAATTTTAAAAATTTTAGCGATCGCGAATTAGTTGAAAATAAAAATGCTCAAAGTCACTTTTGACCCCGGAATGAAACCGCCATGATCAAATTAAAATAAAATAACAAAATTGTTAAAATTTTATTATAAAAAAAATCTTTTTCGGATAATGGTTGTTAAGGGAATCAAAATGACAAATTTGTCCTCTATAAGGTGCTAGCTGAGTGTCGCTTGTGTTCCGGTACCTTTCAATCACGGCCTCAGGATCAAATCTAGGCAGTTGTAAATCCTTGAGCGCATACTCGTTTGGTACATTCTAGCCTTCGTCTCTACGATTCACACATCTCAGAAGTCAACCCTTGTCTAACATTCACACCACAGTGGTGAGTCTATTCGTAGAGCACTAAACGAGTTTTTTTTTTTAATCTATCTTCTTTAGACCCCAACATACAAAGCTCTCAAATTTCACACAAAATAGCAGAATAAAATCAAGAAAAAAAGTGCTGAGAAGGTAACTTTTTCGATTTTTGACTTTTTTTTTCTAGAATCTACCTTTACCGCCATTTTGCCAGTTTTTCGACTTCAAACTCTATCTTCTTTTAGACCGAATGTTTAGAATAGCCATTTTCTTGGATAAGGTAATAAATATCATGCAGGTTTAAAAGGATGAGAAGGAAGTTTTGAAAACTAAAAATTCGTAGATTCAGAACATTGAATGAAAGTGAACCGTGAAATTGAAAAGTTCGAAAAAAATTACCACCAAATTAAGCTTGATATCCACTGTATCAAAAAGTTGGCTTTACAGCTAATCAAAATTTTAACCAATCAGCGTCAAATTCGTAATTAGGTTTAACATTTTGGCTTTAAAAATAATTGAAATTTCTAGAATATCGAATTAGAATTTCCGATAATTTGTAATGTCACATGATCGTTTCGGTGGGTCATATTCACCAAGTAAAAAATGTTCAGATCATGGTGGAAACGCGTTTTTATGCGGTTTAAAGCGAAAAAAATATTCGAATTTTAACAAAATTCTAGATTTTTGTTCTAGCTTGTTTTATAAAAAAAATAATTTGCCACCATGAGATTCCTTGCGGTCAACTTTAGTCATAACCAGATATTATTTAGCATAAACTAAATTCTAAAAGGCTCAAAAAAAACCGACAACCACCCCCTTAAGGATTGTGTGGATGCAGTAGTTATTTCGACCACGTCGCAAATTCCGGTATTTTTTCAATTGCATCTGATCAGGCCCGGCACCTCGGAATCTTTGCAATAAAAAAACACCAAATTATTTCTGGATATTTTTCTAGAGCATTGAAATCGCTTGCTAACTGAATTGCTCGAATAATGACAGGATGATCGAAAACAAAAAACCCATTAGTGATCCAATTTTCACCGGAGATTCAGAACAAAATAAAATTGGAAACTTTGTTGACCAATATTCTAGAAAACATTTCCAAAAAAATATTCGTTTCGGACTTGCATTAAAAACGGAAATAAATTCTAGATACTCTTGGTATCATTTCAGAATAAAAAAAAACTCGCAAGGGAAACCCACAGTAATTCTAAATGAAAGTATTTCAATTATGATAGTTGTCTCAGATTTTTTGCGCCTTTTCAATATTTCAATTTTTAGCCTAATTCAATTAATAATGGTCGCGCACTTAAATCAGCATGAAATGCACTGATTGCGAGAGAATATAAAAAAAATTAATTGAGAATTTGCTTGGTTTAAAAGTTTAATAACATAACTAGGGAAGGATGTAGGAAAAAGAGGGAAAAGACGAATCGGCATGTGCCGTTCGGACACGGCTGATTATCTTTTTTTGTAAGTATCTTCATTTTGCCTATATTTAACTATAGCAAGGAAATTTTTCCAAAAAATAATTTTCGGCGGAATTTAAGATGCGAATTTATAAGCATAGAATTTAACAAATATGCTGCGGTTTAAATTGTAGAGAATTTTTTTCTGATCATAATTCGGAATATGTGATTTTTGGATACGTGGATATGACGGTATACTTCACTTGAAAAGACCAATACCAGCAATTACGTGTTTATGCATTTAAGAGCGTTGAATGTGATAACTATTTTCTAGAGTGAATCACGTTTTTGACTTTTCAAGGTTACGGACCAACAAATACAATTGAAAAATTAAACGTATCACCTCAATTCTCACGAAAATATTTGAGTTTTAAAAACGCCTTAATTTTTCCCCAGCCACATTATGGAAAGCACCACAATCCCCTTAACCCCTCCATCTCCAAACATTCAACAACTTCCTCTCACACCGAAAAGCTCGAGAGATAAGAAAGGCAGAAAAGACACTATGTCCATTACGTTTTTTCCATGACTCGAGACCTCTTAGGATAGACTAAATTGCGAGGGGGGGGGGGCTAATAATTTTTTTTAAAAATCGTAATCCTGTGTTGGCTCATAAAAATGCAGACCAAAAATAGAGATTTAGTATTTCGGGTACTTCATCGGAAACCATACAGTTTTCAAGTCACATTATTGAATTACAAAAATTACAATATAACACTGAATATCTGTCTTTATGCTCCTGATTTAAAATAGCTCATCTCAATCGCTGAAAAAAAACGAGTTTTCGTTATTCTTCTTGCGCCAAAATGTACGCACGAAATCAGAGAAAACAATGAAAAAAATTAGTTTTCAGACTTCGAACTTGAAGGCTTATTACGGGAATTGCGGGAAAAAAGTAAAACATTAGTTTTAAATTTATCGAGATTAAGGGTCGACATTACATTTAAACCTTTAATTTTTTTCAAAATTTAATTATTCATTGAGTTTGTCCTATTTTTAGTGGTGCAACATCATTGATCAAATAAATTTATTTTAATCCTCAAAAATAGGTTTTAACGATTTCGTAATGTTTTTTTTTCATTATCGTCAATTTTTTGTTGTAAGCCCAAAATCTCAGTTTCGGAGGCCAAGGTCAAAA
Organism: Oikopleura vanhoeffeni; assembly: GCA_004367855.1. Classification (NCBI taxonomy): domain Eukaryota; kingdom Metazoa; phylum Chordata; class Appendicularia; order Copelata; family Oikopleuridae; genus Oikopleura; species Oikopleura vanhoeffeni. The sequence continues at coordinate 95,311 of SCLH01002201.1, read as the reverse complement.
GCTACTCTCGTCCACCGTTAGGGTGATACAGTTTCGGCTCATACGCATCTGAAAGCACAGGCCTTGTACACATATAGAGAGTTTTTTCGAAATTTTGATTTGGCGCCCTCTTGAGAGGCATTGTCAACTTTTTCATTGTGAGCCTAAACTTTTTTGACAAAATTTAGAAACCAGAAAAAATGCTTCAAAATAATTTTTTTTCGTAATTACAACACTTTCAAGGACTTTTGTGTGCAATTTCTAACTACAGGTAGCGTCAAAGAGAAAACAATTAGCGCACTTTCAACTTTTACATCATAAATAATCAATAATTTTAGTTTTGTTTTTGGCCGCCAAAAGCCCAAAATTCCGAATAAAAGACAATAATGCATTATGAGCGAGGCTTCTTTGAACCGAGACACAAAAAAATAATGAAAAATGTGAAAATTGACGAGAAAATGCTATTGAGCAGATTTTTTAGGAGTTTCTTGAAGCGTAGGGGGATTTTATCAGATCTTCTACTGTTAAATCACAATTCAGTGGCGAAGGAGTTTGTTTTCAAGATGCCAAGACTTTTTGGATTATGAAGCTCTGCCAGTTTATCCAAAATCAGCTTCGTAAAGTGTCAAACATCGCGACACCCGATACCCTTACACGGGTCTTCTACGTGATGTTTGCAGTACTTTTTGAAAAAAAAGACATACAGTAATTTAGGACAGTATTTGTAAAAAGGTATTCAAAATTATCTCCGTCAACAAAAAATTCCTGGTTTTCTTGCAATCGTTTTAAGGCTTTTTTCTTGATTACACCAAAGTAAAGACAATAAAATCACGAGACGAAATAATTCAAAATAAGTTCTGGAATATGTCATAAATTGATCCTATTTCTGAAAAATAGATCGACGTGACGTTTTCGTGCGTGATTTGATTCACTATTTGTTACTTTGTACAGAACCTTATGTCCTTAATTTTGACGGTCACGTTGATCGTTTTTGGACTTTGGCTGTATAGAACAGTCTTAAAAACTGCTAAGAAACCATTTCACTTATTTCAAAAATCTGATTTAAGTAATTTTGAAAAAAAAATCGACTTTTTAACAACTTTATTTCTTGAATATATCGGTCACGGGGTCATCTTCGGGCTATAGTGGTATGAGGAAAAACAGTCTTAGAATTTTTTTCTTGGATTCTGCCTCAAAGGCTTTTTTGTGATTCTTAATTTTTTTTGCAAAAATAAGTACTGTCATACAGTAACAAAATTTTCGAAAAAACGCACAAACGTCAATTATCCATAAGTCGATTGAACACATTTGTAAAATTGTCATTCATTACATGATTAAGGGTCCTAAATTGCAATTAAACGACCACGCCGCTCGGATGGCCTCCAAAGACACACGGGAGTAAGCAATTTTTGAAAAAGAAAACTAGAAGTTTTTGACCGGGCTTCCAGTATTTCTCTGAATATACGGCCACGTGATCATTTTTGGGCTTTGGTGTGATGAAAGGTTTTATTGATGTTCGAAAAAATTTTGCAAAAAATTAAGTACTGTAATACAGTTAAAATTTCAAAAAACGCCACTAACGTCTTCTTGTTATTAAAGTAATTCAATAATTTTAATAACTGATCTTGTCAGTAAGTGACTTAAGACGTCGTTTTAAAATGCGATTAAATGCGTGAATCGTCCACATACTGCCGGAATCGATTTCTACCGAGTTAAAAGAACCAGAAGCATACCTGGTCTTTCGATATCTTTCCTCAGAAACGTCCAATTTAATCTCGATATGAGGCGCGAGGGCCAGCAACGCGCGGTCTTTAATAGCTAATCTTAAATTCGAGCTTATCGAATCATAAGTTTACTAAAAATTATGATGTTTCTGAGATAATCTAGAAAAATCTTTTCAATTTTATTTCTTGTAATATTTTTTGTGTTAAACGATGGAAATTACTGATTTGAGAAGCTGGTTAATTTATTACATTACATTGCAAAATGGCTTCTAAAATTTCACTACGTCTGAAATGTCGATGAACCGCCCTAAAATATCAATGTGGCAGAATGTTGATTTGAAGCCGCCCCTAAAATATCAGATGTGCCAGAAATGTTTGATGAACCGCCCTAAATTATCAATCTGGCAGAAATGTTGATGAAACCGCCCTAAATGTCAAAATGTTTGGCCTCTTCCAAGCGCTTCATTTTTTGGCAGGAAATGTTGTGACGCGCCTTGAATTCAAAATGTTGCCTGCTTCCAAGCCTTCATTTTGGCAGAAAATGTGATGACGCCGCCTTGAATCAAAAGTTTCGCCTCTCAAGCCCTCATTTTGGCAGATGTTGATGAAAGCCGCCCTGATTCAAAATATTGCCTCTTCCAAGCTTCATTTATTTGGGCAGAAATGTTGATGAAGCCGCCCTAAATTTGGAAATGTTGCTCTTCTAAAGCCTTCCATATTCTGGGGGGAAAGATTAATCGTAGGCCAGAAGATGTTCGACCAAGCGCTTTTTCGATATCTAGTCGATCTTACTTGCCTCCAAATTTTGACGAAGGACAATCTCAATGTCGGACACTTTTTTATTTTTCTAATTTAGGTCTTCAAAGAATCAGAAAAAATTATGCGATGAAATGATAACCTTACGGGCTAACGATATATTCGAGCCCGCGCCTAATAATTTCGCGATCATTGGCAAAATTCGGCGATATGGGGATAGAAATAAAATTATTGCTCAAAATATAAAAAAACGATGTAGCGCGCGTGGAATTACGGTCACTATGCCGATTTGATAATTTATTGTATTAAGAGTTTTTCATAGGTTCAAATGAATTGTCATCACCCCATAATTCGTAGAATTAAGTACTTTATGTCAAACGCAATTCCTAGAAAAGTTGAAGGAAAATTGGGAAATTCAATTTTTTAAATTGACGTCATTCATGACGTCCACAACATAGTTTGAAATTTAAATCTCAAAAAAAACGCCGATAATGGCACATTTGGGCGAGTATCGGCACATTCATCGATATTGACATCTAATTATGAGCATAAAACGGAAATTGCGTAGTTTTTTCCGGCGAATATCGGGCCTACCCTGTAATTGGAACACTTTTCGGACAACTCTTTTTTAGGTTATTATTAAATTCGAAAAAGATATTTTGAAAATCCGTGATAAAATAAAACGGCGCCTACTTGTTAAAGTCAGATGTTGAAAGTAAATTATCCTCGGTTTCTGACATAATAATTTTACACATCAGTAGATCAATATATCCTTTTATGAAATTTACATGATAAAAAAACACGCTTTTAAAGCAGTAATTGTGAATTATTAGCTTTCACGGTGCGCAATAAAGATCCGATCCGATCACATATCCGATCAGATCGCGACATTTTTTCTGTGTCGGATGTGTCGGTTCGATCTGCCTCGAAGGCAAGCTCAAAATTTGAAGATCGGATCGGGTTCCGCGTTCGACCGATTGAAAACAACGTGAATCGATCCGGTTCGGAAAAAAACCCCCGATCTGATCGGTTTGCTCGGACATGTCGGTAATTTCAGCAGATATTTTAGCTCCTTCGGGACGCCCATTCCCTGGGGCTGTACTGCACTTAAAAGATCTAAATAGTCTGCACATTAAAAATTTTCTTGATATCAGTTTTTTTTTAAGTGAAAAAATTTGTCAGAATGCGCCAAAAGTGAGAAAAAACAACTTTTTTGAATAAAAATTGACCTTCAATTGCGTTTTGATATTAAAATGTCCTGACTATCACAAAAAATGACGCCTATTTACCACCCACATTATATTGGATTTTTTGCAAGCATAAAATTTTTCAAAATTGAGTGTCAAATGCAACTTAACTGTTGTACAGCCAATGTGGTACATTTTCATGAATAGTTAAGAAATGGATAATCGCGCGATTCATCTCATTCACAAATTTCTATTTATTAATAGATAAAAAACATTTAAGCATGCTACGAATCATTTAACAAGCGAGATCATTGATATTTTATGTAAAATTTTGAGTCGATTGCAACATTGCTTAATAATTTTTCTGGAAAGTGGACAAAAAATGACAAATAAACATATTATTGATTTTTCAACAGCAGTCAGAAAATATGTAGACATGCAGAAAAAAAAGTTAACGTGTCTATTTTTTTGCTTTTATTCACAGATTTCAAAAAAAATCGGTGCCATTTTGGACAAGATACGGATAGGGCTCTTGATGAAATCTCAGAACCCCACAACCTTTTTATCTGGTACCTCATTTTTTTGCTCGGCGGCCATATGCATCAGTATGCAATCTATTTTAGTTATTTATTTTGCCAGAGCCTTCTCTTGAGGGTAGGATATTCACAGATCTATGTCCGTCGAATATTGCAGAATTCAACTCGCATTTAATAATAAGCTGAATTCGAACATATTTTAAATAATGCGATAAAACCTTTCAGTTATTTTCTTAGTTAAAGCTATTGCCGCGCTCACAAGCGCCGATTTGTATCGGGATTAATTCTGATTAGGCTGTCACCGTCTATTCACCGAGAAAAAAGTTAAGAATTTAAAAAAAAATTTTGTATCCACTTGTTCCTATTAATATTTAAGCAAAAATTGGATTATTGACTTTTCGAAATTTTAAACTCACCTGGTGTCCAAAATGGCCAAATTAGAAACGTCTTAGAAAACCGCTGTAAAAAACCGGAAGTGACAGATAAGAATTTGTGGCACACTCAGGATTCGATGAAAAGAGGTCACTAAACTATCCCCTATAAAATCTTTCAGCGAAATTCTAAGATGATAAAGGGGCGTGGGATTTAGAAGTGAAAAAGATTGTATTTTTTCACATTTCTAGTCATTTTTAAGTTTTCTGCTCGTACCCGCAATCATAAATTGACGATAACAAGTATAACAAAATACAATTTCTAAATTTTTTTGCGAAGGAATCGAAAATAAAATTCTGAAAATTTTGCGAAAATTTTCGAAATTTTTTTCCAGTATTTTTAACAATCCGCAGATTGTACAAATAATTGAAAGGATCCAAAATGGATTCAACGATACATGGAAAATTCGTCAGTTTTTGGCTGGAAAATAAATTTCAAATGTTCTTTTTTCCATTCAAATTTTTATTTGAAAATTCTCAAGTTTTTTGTTGAATGAGTCATTGTATCAGTGGCGAACCAGGACAGTTGTCGGTGGAATTGCTACACAGTCAGGATTCGATTAAAGAGGTATAACTACCCCCATGTAAAATTTTCAGCGACATTCTAAAATGATTAAAAGGTAGTTGATTTTAAGAAAGTTGAAAAAATGTATTTTTCAAATTTCTTCTAGTCACTTTTTGGAATGTGTTTGCCTCTACGGCATCGCTCAAAATTGACGATAACTAGTATGAAAATATACAATTCTGAAAATTTTTTGCACAAAAATCGAAAAAAATTCTTGAAATTTTGGAAAAATTTCTAAATTTTTTAAAATCGAGATTTTTCAATATCTGAAAGGATTCCAATATGGGTATCAAACGATAGTATGAAAAATTGTTAATTTAAGGAGCACACATGCAAGCTAGATTTTAATACAAACTAAGATGATACGCTGATTAAATAAATATGATATTTTAAAAAGGATATGTTGTCAAGATAATGCAACCAAGAAATATATTGCTAATTTAATGAATTATAATTTCAAGAGTCAACACCATGAAGATTAGTCCACCAAGGTTGCATGACTTATTGCCTGAATCATAATAGTATATTTTGAAAAGTGAGTTTTCAGATAATTGCTAAACAAGAACACTAATATTGTTATCTAATGAAAACCGGGATTTTATGGGACAACACCATTCAAGACTATTCCACCTATTTGATGATAACTGCTGATTAATAAAAGTGATATTTGAAAGGAAGAGCGCTTGCTTCAATAATTTGCGCAAGAACACAATATTGCTAATTAACGAAAAAATGATATTTCCAGGGCAAACAGTGTTGCGCACACCATTCAATTATTCCCCCAAGTTGATGATACTGCTGATTTAATAAACAGATATTTTAGAGAACAACACTATCAGATGATCTTTACAAGGTAAGAACTGCTGATTTTTTGAAGAGGATATCGCTTCCAAGAGTTGCCCTTGAGTCGGCAGTATTGCAAATGTTATTAAATATTATTCTACGAAAATGCAATTAAGGTTTTGTTGTGATGTTAACACCAAAATTATTAGATTTTTATTCAAACGGATGCAAGATGATTGTTAGAACAGGAAGTTGATTCACATGCAAATACTGAATTTTTTCCATCCAAACTGTTAAATGATGACCAAAATTCTTCAACTTTCGAATAACATTTTTTAAAGACTTTTTAACTTTGTTGAAATCTTTAATTTCACACTTATGTGTTTTTTATATGTTTTCTGTAGGATTGCGCTACTGATTTAATATTAACATCAGTTTGTCTCAGCGAGAGCAGAATACTTCAGAAATAAATGAAAAATCTGCAAGGTTTTTTTTTATTTTGACATTATCACGAACCGTTAAGCATTGTTATATCTCTTCAACTGCAATTCGTGGTTCATTGAGTACGTTGCTATCTCAATAGCTAAGAATTATAGTAAAGTAATTGGGGTTTCCCAAACTTGGGTCTCAGGAAGGCCAAAAGACTTCTCGATAATTGAGAAAAAAATAATTTTGTTTTATATGTTTACTGAACATTACCCCCTTAAATCATTGAGAAATTGCCTCAAATGGCACATGGACTACTTTGTAACAGCTTATTTGAATGAGTTTAAGTGAAGCAAATTTATACGGTCCACTTCCGGTTCAGAAGCAAAACCATTCAAAAAATGACTAAAAATTAAAAAAAAAAATTACATTTTTTCAACTTCCGTCAAATAAATCCTAGCTGCTTTAATCCTTCAGAAATCAGCTGAAATTTACATGAGAGTAGTTTAGAAGCCTAGTTATTCGAAACTCGCCTCTAGAAAACAAGCCAAATTTGATTTGTCAATCTTCTGCGTCATCTCAGAACCAAAAAACAGTCAAAAAGATGACTAGAATTTGGAAAAAATACATTTTTTCAACTTCTTTAAAATCCCAACGACCCCCTTTAATCATTTCTGAATTCGCCTGAAAATTTACCATGGGGTAGAGTTATACCCCTTTATCGAATCGCTGAGTGTGCGCAGCAATTCTACCGACAGACTTCCGGCTTTTCAACCATCTGATACAATGACTCACGAAAAAAATAGAGATTTTAAAATCAAAATTGAAAAAAAGACAACATTTTTCAAATTTTTTTTCAGCCAAAAAGTCATTAGAATTATTGTTTTCTTTCGTTTTGTTCCCATCATCGTAGGTCATTTCCGGTCATTTGAAATCTCGAATTTTAAAAAATTTTGAAAGAAATCTCTGAACAAATTTTCCAGAAGAATTTTCAAAATATTTTTTATCAATTTTTGCACCGGAAAATTATCAGGAAATGACGTATCCATACTCGGATTTTTTTGACCGTCCTTAGTCTCGATTTGGCTCTCGACATGCGTGTACAGCCTAATTCTGATAGTATGAAAACGCCAACCATTTTCGATCCAACTTTATAATCATATTTAAAAAAATAGTCAAAATACACCACATTAACTAGAAAATTGAGTCGAGAAAATGAACTAGCTAATTCATTTTCGTTAACCCTTGGTAAACGTGATGTGTTTTTGAAGAAAAATGCGTTGACTTACTATTAAACTCACCATAGCCATGCACTGGGGCGCCATTGTTCGAACAATTCGTTAATCACTGCAAATCCAAGAAAGTTCCCTCATTTTTGAAAAAATTTACGTTCGCTGTAACCCGTGTCTCAGCATTCAAAACAACACTGGAAGTTTCAGTGGAAACACGTATTTTGTAAAATCAAATTAAATTCTACTGCTGGATTTCACAATACTTCAACTTAGTTTTAAAGCGCCAAACATTCATCATAACCTTAATCTTAAACCTCCAACCCCGCACCGCTGGGCTTTTGAAACTTTAAAGATCGAAAAATAATCACAATAAGTGTTTCCTTTATGCACTTATTATCTTTCCATCATTTTCTGCCGAAAAAATATTTTGACCATACATGTACATTTATTATTATGACGATTTGAACAGGAAATGTTTTCATCAAATAAAAATCCGGTCTTTCTTACACTGCGCAATGTTCAAGCTATCTTGGTAGAAAATTTTTTTGTGGTCATGTTTAAGATCGAAGGGATTTTTTTTTTATGAAAATTTTCAAAAAAAACGGAATAAGGTCAATGTTTTTCGTGCATTTCACAGTGTAGTATCTATTCCAGTTCTGGCGAAGCCGTATAACATGCTAAAAGGCTAGATTTGTTTGGCCAGTGAAGAATTAAGCGCGTTTTCGGTTTACCCATTTTTTTTTGATTGAAGGGTCGGCGACGCAATATTTGACCTCGTGAACGCCGGTCAAGAGTTCAAGGTCATCTCAAGTTCATTCGTAATAACTTGTAAGTACCCCCAAAAGAATCGTAAGGGTCGACTTTTTTGATGGAACGTATTAGCAACTATGGGTCAGAATAATTACTGAAAGGTCGCTAAAGAACAAAACATTTATTTGCTCTCCTAGTTTTTGCTCTCTAGCGACCTGTTGATACATTATTGCGCCATTAGGTTTGTTAATACGTTCATTCAGAAATACGACCCCTTCCGCAATCTTTTGAGGGTACACTTGCAAGTCTAACGATGAACTTGAGGTTTGACTCTTGGGCTGTTTGACCTGTTTTTGCTCTTCTAGCGACCTTTCAGTATAGATTATTGACCCATAGTTTGCTAATACGTTCATCAGAACGCTCGACCCTTTCTTTGCGGTACTTACAAGTCTATTATACGAGTATGAACTTGAGATTACCTTGAACTTGACGCGTCGTTTAGAGGTCAAATATTGGCCCTCAATCAAAAAAACGGTTACCGAAAAACGCTTAAAATGACCAGAAAAAGATTCTCTACAGATTCTCTACAAACGTTGAATAAACTTATTTTTACGAAAATAATGCGAAGAAAATATTGAAATGAAAAAGGTAAAAAATTTGTGAAATATTCAATTTTTAAATTTGTAAAAAAATCTTTCATCATCGTATTGCCCATCAGCGCCACTTTATACTTTCATTTAAAGCTGTAGCAGATTGAGAGATTTGAGATTTGCATTTTGAGAGTAACACTGATTGTCACCATTTAGGTTCATATACAGATTTTTGATAGACGACATGTTATTACAACCGGAATCTCTCAACTGATTCAATTATATTAATGTTTGAAATTAAAGGGGTGGTTAGGGCACGATTATATGGGGGGAAACCCCCCAAACCCCCCTCAGGTGTTCGAGATGGGCTTCGCCCACATAGGCGGGGACCCTAAAAACCCCCCCCCAATATTGTATGGTTGTTTGAGGCAGATTATATGGGGGGAAACCCCGAACCCCCTAAGTGTTGTCGATGTGTGCGCTTCGCCACGTTAGGGGAGACCCCTTAAACCTCAATTGTATGGTTGTTTAGTGGCACGATTATAGTAGAGGGTAAACCCCTACCCTAAGTGTCTTGCCCATCAGCAGCCACTATACTTTCATTTTGATATAGCTGAGACGATTGAGATTTTTGAGATTTTGCATTTGGGTAAACTTGATTATCACCATTTTATGGGTTCATTAAAGATTTTGAGACGACCATTTACTTACACCCGCGGAATCGTTCATCAACTGAATTCATCATGTTGAGGAATATTTAAGGGGCGTACTGGTCGCTGGTATTGAATTTCCGATGAAAAATTACAGAGCCTTTAAGGATTACTAAATCTAGATTAGCCTGATCTTGTAATAACTATCTTTAGCTGTTGAAATAATAAAGTCTCTAATTATTTGTATGTGAACGTCTATGCAGCATTAGACTCATTCAGCACATAACAATCACAGAGGTACCGAGTCCAAAATGGTTAAAACTATTTCTCGAGTTTATGTTCGAATTTAGCCTTGATGCATTTTGACATTATACTTGCAAGATGGTAGGCCAAACTCTTCAAATTAACTTATTTTTCAAGAATATCAAAAAAATCACCGTTTTGGCAAATTATCTGTCGGGAAATATAAGTATTCGGTCAAAATTTTTGATAAGCTACTCAACAAAAACAAACTTTACTATCACACTACTTTGAGATTTGTACTCCCAATAATTTGCCTGCATGCACGATTGTGTAAAACTTAACACCAAAGTTTCCTACAAAGTCAGGAGGAGATAAGATTTTGAAATTTTGTGGAAATTGGTCCTCCAGGAGCGCTAACGGTTAAGGGGCTGGCCTAAGTCCAGCAGATTGGTACATTTTTTCAGAGCCATATTTGAAGAAAAAAAAGTGAATTAATTTTTTTTATTTTTTTTCTTCAATAGAAACGTGTTCAGTCTTACAAACGTTAACATTTTTAATTGCTGAACGATAACTAAACTATAGTAAAAATACCAAAAAACCAACTTTTCACTGGCAGAAATTGTCGGGTTGTACTCCGTAATTAGTTCTCTAATTACTCTGCACAGTCGAAAATTTCTTAAATATCAAAGTTTTCTTTTCCATGAAAAAGAGTAAAAATTGGCAAAAAGTAGAGAAAAAAAACAGCTTTTTTTGAGATAAAAATTGACTATCAATTGCGTTTTCATATTAAAAAATGTCCTGATTATTCAACTAAATGGCGCCTATTACACCCATCATTTTATTGGAAATTTTTCACAACCATAAATTTTTTAAAGATTCAGTGCCGAATGGCACTTATCCAGTTATTATCCCGTTATTGCCCTCTCGTATAGATTCGGTCTCGCAAATAATGCGGGGGTGATAAAACGAGGCAACGTTTGAAAACGAGTTATCCTATTTAGTTCGTAGATAGCTCAAACTGAGCACAATTATCTAATAAATATAAACATTAAAAATTGATTTGAATCGGACCAATGTTTTTAATCGAGGTTTGATTTGGACCAATTTTTATATTGTATGATTCACTAGATATTTGTTCTCAGTTCGAGCTATCTACCAACTAAATCGGATAACGTTTCAAACGTCGCGTCGTTTTATCACCCCCGCATTTTTGAGGGACCAAATCTATACGAGAGGGCAATAAGGGGATATATAAAGTTAAAATATATTTTTAAAAATTGTCATAAAAATCAGTTGCGGAAAATAATATAATATTATTAATATTAACTAACAGTTTTGTGGATAAAGTGATGTCCAAAACTGTGTGCCGAGATCATCATCAAATTCATTGTCTTGAGAAGGTTGAGATTTTTGAGCATTCGCGGATTGGATCCGATTTGAAGCTTTTTGAGATTTTTTTGAGGTTTGGGATCGGTACTTTGTGATCGGGCTTTGGGATCGGTACCGATTTTGAAATCTGGAATTATGAGCAGAATTATATTCCATTTTTACAGTTGACATTGTTTCATCATACGATCCCATATTTTGAGTCAAATCGATAATACCGACTTTTGGAGGAATTTGAAAATTTATTTTGTTAAGGGGATACCACACGGTGCTTTTTTGAGAGTGTATAGGAAACATTAAAATTCCTATGGTGGATTAAGATAACATATATGGGAAGGTTAATCAGCTCTCGAAATTTTTTTTTGCCTTAGCCGATATTTTTAGTCGGTGATTTGAGGACCCTTTTCAGGCACATTGACGCTTAACCGTTGCTACAATCGGATTCCTTGCAATTTTCTAAGCATTTTGAAAAAAAATTTATGACCTTTCAAAATCGCACATAAATTCTTCGAAATGTGTAGGTTGAAAATGATTATGCCATGTGGCATGTCCCTGAATATTACTTTATTGCCCTTTGTTCGTTTAGAATTTACAAATTCGAAATCTGATATATCATTAATATCCCTTATTGCCCTTTGTTGAAGATTTGGTACGATAACGTTACGTGCCTAACTCACCTAAAGTGATCGGACGAATCTTTAAAAACGGGCAATAAAGTAATTTCAGGGACATGCCACATGGCATAATCATTTTCAACCTACACATTTCGAAGAATTATGTGCGATTTGAAAGGTCATAAATTTTTTTTCAAAATGCTTAGAAAATTGCAAGGATCCGATTGTAGCAACGAGGTTAAGCGTCAATGTGCCTGAAAAGGGTCCTCAAATCACCTGACTAAAAATATCGGCTAAGGCAAAAAAAATTTCGAGAGCTGATTAACCTTCATATATGTTAATCTTAATCCACCATAGGAATTTTAATGTTTCTATACACTGCTCAAAAAAGCACCGTGTGTGGTATCCCTTAACAAAATAAAATTTTCAAAATTCTCAAAGTCGGTATATGTATTTTTGTATTCCTAAAATATGGGACGTATGGATGAAACAATGTCACTGCTAAAAAGGGAATATATATTCTGCTCATAATTCCAGATTCAAATCTGGTAACCGATCCAAAGCCCGAATCACAGAAGCTACCGATCCAAACCTCAAAGACATCTCAAAAAGCTCCAAATCGGATACCAATCCGCGAATTCTCAAAACATCTCACCTTGCTCAAAGCAAGAATTGTTGATGAGATCTCGAGCACAGAGTTTTGGACATACTTTATCCACAAACTGTTAGTTAATATTAATAATATATATATTTCCGAACTGATTTTTATGAAATTTTAAAAATATATTTTAACTTTATATATCCTTATGCCCTCTCGTAATAGATTTGGTCCCTCAAAAATGCGGGTGATAAAAGAGCGACGCGACGTTTGAAACACGTTATCCGATTTAAGTGGTAGATAGCTCGAACTGAGAACAAATATCTAGTTGAATCATACAATATAAAAATTGCGTCCAAATCAAACCTCGACTTTAAAAACATTTGCGTCGATTACAAATCAATTTTTAATGTTTTATTTATTAGATATATTGTGCATCAGATTTGAGCTATCTACGAACTAAAATAAGGATAACTGGTTTTCAAAACGTATGCCTCGTTTTTCACCCCCGGCATATTGCGAGACGCGAAATCTTACGAGAGGCAATAACCGGGATAATAACTGGATAAGTGCCATTCGGCACTGAATCTTTACAAAACATTTATGGGTTGTGAAAAATTCCAATAAAAATGATGGGTGTAATAGGGCGCCATTTAGTTGATAATCAGGACATTTTTTAAATATGAAAACGCAAATTGATAGGTCAATTTTATCTCAAAAAAAGCTGTTTTTCTCTACTTTTTGCCAATTTTTACTCTTTTCATGGAAAAGAAAACTTTGATATGTTAAAATTTTCGATGTGCAGAGCTAATTAGAGAACTAATTAGCGGAGTACAACCCACAATTTATGCCAGTGAAAGTTGGTTTTTTGGTATTTTTTACTATAGTTAGTTATCGTTTCAGAAATTAAAAATGTTAACGTTTGTAAGAACTGAACACGTTTCTATTGAAGAAAAAAAATAAAAAAAATTAATTCACTTTTTTTTCTTTCATATATATGCGCTCTGAAAAAATGTACCAATCTTGCTGACTTAGGCCACCCCTTAACCGTAGCGCTCCTGGAGACCAATTTCACAAAATTTCAAAATCTCATCTCCTCCTGAACTTTTAGATTCGAAAATTTGGTGTTAAGTTTCTACACATACTGCATGCGGCAAATTATTGGGAGTACAAATCTCAAATACGTGTGTAGTAAATAGTTTGTTTTTGTTGAGTAGCTTATTCAAAAATTTTGACCGAAATATTATATTTCCCGACAGATAATTGGCCCAAACGGTGATTTTTTCATTATCTTGAAAAATAAGTTAATTGAAGTAGTTTGGCCTACCACTCTTGCAAGTATATGTCAAAATGATCAGGCTAATTTCGACTAAAACTCAGGAGAAGAAGTTTTACCATTTGGCTCAGGTACCTCTTGGATTGTTTAAGTGTGAATGAGTCTATGCTGCATAGACTTCATTAAAAATAATTGAGATTTTTATTTCAACAGTAAGATAGTTTTACAAGATCAGGCTTAATCTAATTAGTAAATCCTTAAAGGCTCTGTATATTTCATCGGAAATTCAAATACAGCGCCCTAGTACGGCCCCTCTAAATTCCATCAACATGATGAAATTCAGTTGATGAAGATTCGCGGGTGTAGTAAATGGTCAGTCTCAAATCTTTATGAACCCATAAATGCGTGACTAATCAAGTTTACCAAATGCAAATCTCAAAAATGTCTCAATCGGATACTCAGCTATATCAAATGAGAAGTATAGTGGCTGCTGATGGGCAACACTTAGAGGGTGGGGGTTTACCCTCATTATAATCGATGCCACTAAACAACCATACAATTTGAGGTTTAGGGGGTCTCCCCTAACGTGGGCGAAGCGCACACATCGACACACTTGGGGGTTTCGGGGGTTTCCCCCATATAATCTGCCCTAAACAACCATACAATTTGGGGGGGGGTTTTAGAGGGTCCCCGCCTAGTGGCGAACCCTCTTCGCAACACACTGAGGGGAGGGATTTGGGGGGTTTCCCCCCATATAATCGTGCCCTAACACACCCCTTATAATTTCAAACTTAATTAAGAATCAGTTGATGAGATCCGGTTGTAATAACATGTCGTCATCAAAATCTTTATGAACCTAAATAGGTGACAAGTCAGTGTTACTTCAAAATGCAAATCTCAAATTCTCAATCTGCTCAGCTTTAAATGAAAGTATAAGTGGCGCTGATGGGCCCAATACGATGATGAAAGATTTTTTTACAAATTTAAAAATGAATAATTTCACAAATTTTTTACCTTTTTCATTCAATATTTTCTATCGCATTTATTTTCGTAAAATTAAGTTTATTCTCGAATCGTTTGTAGAGAATCTGTAGAGAATTTTTTTTGGTCATTTTAAGCGTTTTCGGCTAACCGTTTTTTTGACTGAGGGCCAATATTTGACCTCTAACGACGTCAAAGTTCAAGGTAATCTCAAGTTAGTATCGTAATAGACTTGTAAGTACACCGCAAAAGTAAAGGGTCGAGCGTTCTGATGAACGTATATAGCAAACTATGGGTCAATAACTATACTGAAAGGTCGCTAAGAGAAAAAAACAGAGTCAAACACCCAAGGTCAACCTCAAGTTCATCGTTTAGACTTGCAAGTTACCACTCAAAAGAATCGGGAAGGGTCGTATTTCTGATGAACGATATAACAAACCTAATGGGCAATAATGTACTCAACAGGTCGCTAGAAACAAAAACTAGACGAGCAAAAAATTTTTAGTTCTCTAGCGACCTTACAGTAATTATTTGACCCATAGTTGTACATAGTTCATCAAAAAAGTCGACCCTTACGATTCTTTTGGGGGTAACTTCACAAGTTATTACGATGAACTTGAGATTGACCTTGAACTCTTGACCCGGTCGTTAGAGGATCAAATATTGCGTCGCCGACCCTCATCAAAAAAAAATGGGTAAACCGAAAACGCTAATTCTCTCCACTGGCCAAAAAATTAGCCTTTTAGCATTTATACGGCTCTCGCCAGAACTGGAATAGATACTAACTGTGAAATCGCACGAAAAACATTGACCCTTTAATTCGTTTTTTTTTGAAATTTTCATAAAAAAAAAATCCTTCGTCTTAAACATGACACAGAAAAAAAATTTTCTACAAGATAGCTTGGAAAACATTCGCATTAAGAAAGCGATTTNGAGGTTTGGGATCGGTACTTTGTGATCGGGCTTTGGGATCGGTACCGATTTTGAAATCTGGAATTATGAGCAGAATTATATTCCATTTTTACAGTTGACATTGTTTCATCATACGATCCCATATTTTGAGTCAAATCGATAATACCGACTTTTGGAGGAATTTGAAAATTTATTTTGTTAAGGGGATACCACACGGTGCTTTTTTGAGAGTGTATAGGAAACATTAAAATTCCTATGGTGGATTAAGATAACATATATGGGAAGGTTAATCAGCTCTCGAAATTTTTTTTTGCCTTAGCCGATATTTTTAGTCGGTGATTTGAGGACCCTTTTCAGGCACATTGACGCTTAACCGTTGCTACAATCGGATTCCTTGCAATTTTCTAAGCATTTTGAAAAAAAATTTATGACCTTTCAAAATCGCACATAAATTCTTCGAAATGTGTAGGTTGAAAATGATTATGCCATGTGGCATGTCCCTGAATATTACTTTATTGCCCTTTGTTAAAGATTCGGTCCGATCACTTTAGGTGAGTTAGGCACGTAACGTTATCGTACCAAATCTTCAACAAAGGGCAATAAAGGGATATTAATGATATATCAGATTTCGAATTTGTAAATTCCTAAACGGGTGGTTCGGCTGGATCTGAGTTTTCTAAAATTGTAGACATCATTGAGGCATTGAGATTAAGAACCTGACATGTTTTAGCTGGAGTAGATTGCATTCTGTTCGGTATGGGATCTTTAAAATGATATAAATAATTTAGGCAAGATAGCCATGCCGCCGGTACGGCTTTGAGCAGCCGAGTAATAATTTACCAATTATCCAGGTTTTTTTATATTATTTCTCAATTTATTTTTCAGGTTAAAATAAGCCAATTATCTCACTAATTTATTATTAACATTTTATTATTATTGATACTGAATTCGTCTTATTTCACTTAACAAAAAATCTACGTTGAAGACGGTTATTCGAAGACCGTCACCCCCTTAACCCTAGGAGGTTAGTGGCTATTATTCTTCAACTCGAGAAGTAGAGAACTTATTCACAAAGATAAAAAATTGTGAAAAACTAAAGGGGTTGTGGGTGTGAAGAAAGCAAGAAACTTTTATGGGATAGTGAAAATAAACAATTCTGAAAAATATAATGTTGTGATTGGATAAGGGTGCAAGAGAGCCCACGGACCCACCGCGTGATCGCAATGTTATCTTTTTGACCATCCAGAGAAAGTTCAGCTAAAACACTTTTTTGCTGCTAAAAACAAAAAGAGATTTTTTTCAACGGGCGGCGCAGGAAATTATTCAAAAACTCCATACTTTTCAAAGCATATTTTTTCAATTCAATTTGATGCAAAATTCACCGAGTATATTCGAATTTTGTGAATAAAGTACCTTGTGAATAAGGTACATATATTGACCGTTTTTTAGTGCGTCACCTTTCACCAGAAACAAGAAATTTTACTTGCAGTTAAAAGTAAGGGTTTTAGTCTCTAGTATTTTTATTCTCATTTATTCTTATCTACCCGTTATCGACTCTTCCAGTCCAGTGAGCAATTTTCCCCAGCAATTCAAACATTTTACATCCACAACCCCCTTAAGGGGGTTGTGGGTGTAAATAAAGCAAAAGTTGAAGAATATTGTTTCTTTGTTCTCGAATCGTGGGAAAAAAACGATTATGAAAAAATATAACGCTCTGATTGGTCGCTCTAAACAACACGACGTACAGGAACCAACCCACGCACGCATCATTGTGTTGTTATTTTTTTTCTCCCACCTGTGCATAGAAATTATTTCCGTTTTTCACGCTAAAAGCCAACAAAGAATTCCCTTTTCATTTTACGAGAATTTTCGCAGACGTCATACGTTTCATTAACAGTATGTTTTATTGAATTTGAAGCAAAATTGACTGAGAATAAACAAATTTCTGAATTTCATTTTTACCGCCTAAAAACCGAAGGAGTTTTCTTAAACCAGACGAATAACAAACTATTTGAAAACGTTGTACTTTCACGAAACATTTTTGTTTGAATCACTTCAAACCAAAATTGACCAAGAATTAACAACTTTTGTGAATTCAGAACATATTTTTACGGGTTTTTCAGTACGGTACCGTGCAGCCACCCTTCACCAGAATCAAAAAATTTACTTGCAGTTGATAAAGAAGGTTTTAGTCTCCAGTATTTTTTTTTTCTTATTTATTCTTATCTGCCCGTTATCGACCCTTCCAGTCCAGCTGGAGGAGAGGGCTATTTCCCCAGCAATTCCAATATTCTACCCCACAACCCCCTTGAGGCATTGAGCATTTTCATAAAATTCGTGTATATTTACTATGAGAACGGGCTGAATGATCACTCTGTGCCAATCGGCACTTTCTGAGTACCGGGGTTAAAGATATAAAACATGTTCAAAGTAGGTCCGGTGGCTAGAGACTCTCAAGTTGAGAGTCAAGAAAAAAATTTGAATATTTTTACGGTTTCCTATGCAATAAGACGGAAGATTAATACTATAAATGGTTCTGCAACATCTTCCTCCATACTTTCCATTCCCTTTCCAAAGATTCAATAATTTTAAGAAAATCATAAATTTTTTTCGCGGAACATCCTTTCGTCACGGATGTCCAATAAAATGTAAAAAAACGGTTACAGGGGGAAACGCAATATTGCCGAATTTCCCAATATCGCCGAAAAGACCTACGCAATTTCACGACTTTTAGCTAAATTCCTTTCAGTGCCCATAGTGACTGTCTTGAGTATGATTATAGGCAAGGGTGCTTGATATTGGGACCGCTAAATTTGATCGGTGTATAATCACTCAAGCAATCACTAAGACAATCACTTACACAACATTAGTGGGATTCGAACTCGCGCTATAGCGATAGTTAACGTTTTTGAGATTGAGTTCCGTTGATAAATGGATATAACATTCAGCTTGAATTAGGGATCGGCATATGAAAAATTGAAACTGGAAAGTATCGTATCTAGAGGGGGGGCAAAATTAAAACTGGATCATATCGTATCTAGAGGGGCAAAATAAAAATGAGATCGCATCGTATCGCAAAAAAACCGATACGATCCGAAAATTACGATACGATCTAATTATGCCGATCTTTGGTTTTAATAGCTAGTCCGTGGAACCTTGTTTCAGAACACTGGCTCAAAGATTCAATGGAATGAGTAGTGTCTTTGAATCTTATATCCTGTAAAGTATTTTCATCGTAAATAAAAGAGTCTTCTTGGTTTAAAATTCTTATAGTTGAACTATTTCCAGCGCTACAATTATTTTCGGAATAAATTTCTCTTTCATTTTTATACTGAATCATCAGTTCCGCTATTTTGATAATTTCTTTGTGCCGATTTTGAATCTCAAATTTTTGCAAATTTTTCTGACATTTAGGATTAGTTAAAATTTTAATAATTGTGTGGGTTAACAAAATTTTCTTCGTCCGATTATTTTTCGGCAAAATTCCTCATTTCTGAAAATTATTTGCGTTAGAATAATTTCGAAAAGGTTTATTTTTTTATCAAATTATTACTTTTGCCCAGTGTAGACAACAATTAGTTCATAAAAAAAAATTTTGTCAAATTTTGAAAGTAAAAATTTCAAAAATTTTGATGAAGAACAAAACATTGACAGACAAAAAAATTATTTTCATGAAAAAAAAGTTTTCTATAATAGCGGCTATTTCAATAAAAATCCAGTCGAAAATATATTTTCCAAATAAAAGTTTATAAAAATTGATTAACCCTGACTGTGACGGTACGATTTGGTCGAATTCTTCAATTTCTTTTTTGGTCAATTTGTAATCCTAAAAAGTGAATTATTATGAGCATATTTTGTGTACACAAAAATTACACTGTATAACTTCATCAATCTTCCGTGTATTCTTTTCTCTTCTGTTTTTACTTCAAATTCTATTCTACTTCTAGCTTTTAAATGGATTAAGGTTTTTAAATTCGAATCAATTCGACTTTGGCCGCCCTGGCTGTGCAGAGCCAGATCAACTTTACGGTTTTTTCGACGCAAAATTATTTGCCAAAAATTATTTGTGCGTTTTTTTTTGGGAATTAAAGTACTTATTTTCGCAAAAAATCCCAAAACATATTTGAGGCTAATCTAAAGAAAAAAATAAGACTTTTCTTCCATTCAAATATGCTTCGAAGCGTATGATATTGAATAGGAGCCTATACAAAATTAATGTTGTTGAGTCTTCAGTTCTCTTGACTGCTCTTCGCGCTGATTGGCCTACGAATCACGCTCCACTTCAAGTTCAATACCTCATATCATAGTCATATGTTTTCATCGTTCAAATAATATACAGGGTGTATAATTTTTGCTCCTTTTTTTACAATTTGGCTAAATCTGAATTCCACCGTTTTGATTGGTTGAGTCTGGAAAAAACGTAGGTGTTTGCCAAAATTGATCGTTCTCATCGGCGGATAGCAAGTCAGCCAAATTGGAAAAGGAGGAGCTAAAATAATACACCCTGTATTTTATTTTGAACAATTGTTTTAATCATAAGCGAAATAATTTTCTTTATTTTCACACCGAAGACTGAATTGGGTAGGTCCCTTAAAAAATCATAGATAATTGCATTTAATAATCTGGCTCCACAGAACCGTAAGGGCGGCTGGGCCATTTTTAACTGCGGTCTAACCGGAGTTAACTTTTATCCTAGGCTTGAGGTAATTTCACTTTAATATCTTCAAGTTCGCTCATTTTTCTTTCATAATTAATTCGTTGATTTTCGATTTGTTCCGATTTTTCATCGATTTGACTTTGATTCTGTTTNGCCCACGTTAGGGGTTTCTGATGTTGCATTTTTTTTATAATTGAGACTTTATTTGCTATTTATGAGTTATACGGTATAAAAATGATGGATATAACTTATACACAGCATTTTTGAAGAAAAATTTGATGATTTTGACCGACATTTTTCATAAATTGCCTCAAATTTGGCATGTCACTTTTTATAACTCCAGAAGACGTCATTTGTAAAATAAAATCTATCCTCAACTTTTGATTTAACAGCCGGTTTTCCATTCCCCGAATTATATTTTAATCATTTTGGGCACCAAGTACAGTAGTTAAAATACATGAAAAACTCATAAGCTACATGTATTTTTTGCTTATAATTAACTATTAAACATAATGGTTTCAAGACAAATTGATTAAAAAAAGTTATAAATTTTGCCCGCATTTTTTGCCCCTGAATTTATTTGGAAGGCTTTCCAAAAAAATAGAATATAAATTATATACTATAAATTATAAATAATAACAGTCGCCGACACTTTTTTTTCTCATTCGCGGCCCAACCCAGACCTCGGCAAGCCAGAGGCATTTGTCTGGCTTGGCTTGACACATCAGAAAAATTTCGTTGGCTTGACACACTTTTTTTTTCTTTTAACTTAAACTTTTATTGATCAGTATAATGAACTAAAAGATTTTATAGAAGTACAGTAAATGAGAAAGTTAGCGAAAGCTCAGATAAAAAAACCTGTTTACAGGAAAAAAAGAGCGTTTACTCGCTTGACACACTAATTAAAAGATAATTTCGTTTTTTGAGTTGAGAAAATCGCACATTATAAACGTTCAAAAACGACGATCGTTTTTGATAAGTTTGATAATGTTCAGTGGGTGCCGAGGTCTGGCCAAACCCTTGTCGAGCGAAAGACTAACTTTTTTACCTTTTTAGCTGATCGTGATTTTCTAAATTTTTTAGGGGGGGAGACCCTCTTAAACCCCCCCAAATTGTATGGTTGTTTAGGGCACGATTATATGGGGGGGGAAACCCCCCAAACCCCCCTAAGTGTGTTAGATGTAGGCTTCGCCCACGTCAGGGGGAGACCCCATAAAACCCCCCAAATTGTATGGTTGTTTAGGGCACGATTATATGGAGGGGGAACCCCCCAAACCCCCCTAAGTGTGTTCGATGTGGGCTTCGCCCACGTTAGGGAGATACCCCCTAAAACCCCCCAAATTGTATGGTTGTTTAGGGCACGATTATATGGGGGGACACCCCCCAAACCCCCCTTCAGTGGGTGCCGAGGTCTGGCCAAACCCTTGTCGAGCGAAAGACTAACTTTTTTACCTTTTTAGCTGATCGTGATTTTCTAAAATTTTTTCAATTATTTTTTGATATTCTTTAATTTTTTCGGTGATTAAATTTATTTTCACTTTCAAAACTTCAATTTCTCCCCTCTCTCGTGCATAAATAAAATTTTGCTTGTCTAAAATTTGACTGTTGTAGTTTTGACTCATTTTTTAATTTTTCATAATTCAAAGAAGTAAATATTTGGTTGAAACTTTCACAAATTCTAGAATTTTCAGTATATTAAAATCACAGACAAAAATTGTACACAGTGAAACAGTTTTTCTTATTAGTAATGTACAATCCACTCAGAGGGCACCGACGTTTTACGCAAAAGACCGTCATCGATTCCTATTATGTTGAAGGGACTAATCTCTGAAAGCCAATCAGAGACGCGTTATTTTTCCACGCTAGAAGCGGGATCCTCTGAGTGGATTGTATACTGTATGTATGTTATTGAAAGTGAGTTTCCATGAAAAAGTATAGCATAAATTATGCAGTGTAGTTAGGGCTAACGCGATAAAGAGTCTTATAAATTTGAAAACTAAAAACTAAGTTTTTGAACTTTTTAAGAAAATGTTTAAATTC
>SCLH01002201.1:40402-68039 GCA_004367855.1 Oikopleura vanhoeffeni | reverse complement strand
TACACCACAAATTCGAATTTGCACTCAATTTTGCAAAAAATGTTGAGTTGGAATAAAGTGTCTTGCATTCTGTTTTGAGCAATACAAAAATGTCCTTCAAAGTTTTCCAGATTGAGCGCAAATTCAAATTTGTGATGTATTAGTTAAGGCGCATGCACTGTATTCAATTATCATTTTGAAACAGGATGGAGCCTGTTTTAGTATAAAAAGGGAAAAATAAACTTATTGCGCGATATAATTATTAACTTTATTTATTTACATTTTTGTGTTGTTTCTAGTTAATTCATTCAATTATACGAGCTCTAAGATAATTACGAGAGAATAAATTTTATAATAAAGATTTCGATTTTTATCGAATGGATAATAACATTTATAAGTTATAATCAATTCGATATAAAATCAGTTATTGCTTTACTGTATACAACTGCCTGTGCAATTTTATTCAGACTTGGTCAAATTTGACAAAATTTGGAGGCTTTATTTTAAGGCGGTTACCGACGCGTTTCTCTTTTTTTTTGAACATCAGCCCTGTTTTAATGAACAGCCGGACGATACTGAAATGCCGGAATAAAGTTAATATTTGTCTGAAATTTCCAAAAAATGTATTTAAAAGTTTTTTGTATGATCGAACCGGTCGTGATACTGGTTGAAAAACCCGGTTTTTGACTAAATTCGTATCATTTTATTAAGAGATGAGATGTCAAAATTTTTAAATTTTTTAACGCCCACTTTTTATGGTTATTCAAGAAGTATNTGGAATTAGAAATGTAATTTTTGGTCTATTTGCTCAAAATCGACAAAAATTGAACGATATAATGATATATTTGGTCGCAACCTATAGACTGGTTTCACAAATTAGATTATACAAAAAGTATTCTAAAAGTCCTATTTCAAATAGGTGGGGATAATTCCCACAGATTTATCGGAATTTTTATCCTCGATAAAAAAATTTAAGGTTGACGAAAAAAATTGTGTTTAGAGTCAAAAAAACAATGAGAGGTTGATTAGAATCCCGAAAAACCCGATATTTTTGAGAAAAAATTTTGGCCTTCATGAAAAAAATTTGTCATTTGTCCACCCTGAAAAATCTTTTTCGCTTAAAATATGTCATTTTTCGCTTAAAATATGTCAGTTTTGAAAATATGTCATTTTTAAAAATCTTTCATAAAATATCAGTTTGGAGTGAAAAAGAGGATGAGTTATATTTATCACACATGAGTCATGTCACATGACAATGTTTGCTCATAAATTTTTAAATATGTTTTTGCAATAGAATTTTAAGCCGGATCTCATGGGCATGTTTCCAGACTGTGATAAGAACCGCAATAAACGATTTTAACGAAAACAAAATATTTTTCATCAAAAACAGCGCCACCAAGTGGTCGAGTGCAAATTTTTTTGCGTCATTGTTTTCTACGGCCCAGAAAGTGATAAAATCGTGATTTCAGTCAAATCCGACATGTCAATCAATTTTTACAGTTTTCAGCACATGGCTTTTGGTACTCCCACCACCAATCTAGAAGTCGCTCATAAATTTTTTATTTTGAATTTGACCAGAATTGTTAACCGCATTTTTGGTGCTATTCAAAGGTTCTCAAGTGGTCCGCAACAAATTTGTTTTTTTTTAAGTCTAAATTTTCGATTTTTGACCGCCCAAAACAGCGCACCAAGTCACCAAGTGATGGCAGCAAAAAAATTTCTGAGCCAAAATTTTCAGCGCCAAAAACTATGTTAATGCCTATCTTATCAGAACTCAACGACCTTGCTATCGGGTACCTCATTTTTTGCTCGGGAGGCCTATACATACTGTACATTTTTGACTCACAAAATTTATGATTTCAAATTTACCTTCATTTTTTTTGATTACTTTTATTCCTATGAATTTGCCACAATACCAAATTTTACTAAAAATTAATTTATCGATGAGTCATAGATTATGACCAATAAGGTGATTTGTCAATCTGCAGGAAAAGTTCGCATCGATTATATTTGTTATCATTCGTGCAAACTTTTCCTATAGATTGACCAATCAGCGCTCCGTTTTTCAAAACGTAATTAAATGAATTTTCACTCAAATTTGCTCTGTCAAGCAATATATGTACTCTTATTAATTTACATCATTAACGTCATTATATTTACGTCTTATATTAATAATATATCTATATAAATCGTCATTTTGTGTGTATATTTCTTTGTTTATCTATGGAGAAATATTGAGTGAGTCGACGGTGATTGGTTAGTTTTAACCTCCTGTAATTTGAGCTAAAGGCTGAATTGGTCCTAACTTCTATCTATCGGATAAATTCAATCCATTTAAGAAAAAAGTAAAAAGGAGAAAATAAAATGGAAAATTTCGATTTCTCTGAGCATGATTTATTCCATGACAAATTGGCCGGAAATGATTATAACAAATTGGCCGGAAATGATTATGGTTGGGAAACACAAGGATAGGATCAAAACCCTACGGTTTAATTCGTCCCTTTATAAGGACAATTATGGAGAAAAATTAACAGGGTATTTTTTTGAACATATTTACAGTACTAGTTATACCACGCCTCTTTTTCGCAAAAATTTTGGCGAAGAGCAAAAAAAACGGTCTTTAAAAAATCGTATTTGTCACTAAAAATGAGGATTTTCTAGTCTAAAAAAATAACATCATATTTTTGGGAAAACTTATGAGTTGTAAAACAAATGGGCAAAATATCCAAGGGCAATTTTGTAAAAATCTTACCTGTCCTTATAGTCAGAAACCAAAGTATTTTGGCACATATTAGCTAGTTTTTTAGCCACAATTTTTATATAATTCGGCTTTTGAAAACGACTCATCTGATTTAGTTCTTAGATAGCTCAAACTGAGCACAATTATTTAGAAAAAATTCGATTGAAAAGAATGATCCGAATAAGACCATTGTTTCGATCGATTCGGACCAATTTATTTTATTACTCACTTAATATTTGTGCTCAGTTTGAACTATCTAAGAACTTAATCGAATAAGTCGTTTTCATACGCCTAATTATATAAAACATGGCTAAAAACTAGCTAATATGTGCCAGGGGGCCCCGTAATCGATATATAAATATAGGCAACGTTTTGGTTTCGCATTATAAAGCTTAGAGTTTCAAAGCAAAACTATGACCCTCAAGCTTACTTTGAATTTGGTAAAACCGTGAAAATGGCATGTTTTTTGCTCTTTATTAATTTTTTTTTCATTTATTTATTCAAATATTTCATGTTTTTTTGTCAATTTCTCAAATAAATTTTTGCTGATCCTTTAACAAAGAATTCACATACCACGTTCCAGCTGATTCGAGTAACGTTCTCGAATACGATCCGTCCCTAAATTCGTCCCTCTATAAGGACAATCTGCCGATGGAAAACACTGAACACAATTTTGACGATCATAATCTTGACTTATCAAATTTGACTGATAATTTGGACTGTTCTGATCTGATCAGATTTATTGAAGAAGATACCAAATGTTATAAAAAACAATCTTACAATATCGTTCAGGTAATTTAGGCCCGGCCAAATTTGAGAGATTGATAATGTTAGTTTTTATGTGAAATTTTGGGTTTATTAGTAAAATGATTTTTTTTTAATTTTAGTACAATTACGATTGGTTTAAATTTGAACCAATCAGAATTCGGTGTTTAACCTGTTTAATGACTACAAGGCGAACAGACATGACGGCAAAATCACAAAATTTGAAGATTTTTTAATACAATTTGAAAAATAAAAGTTTCAAAGATGTTTTTGTACCATTTATGGAAACCCACTTTCGCGTAAAAACGGTTTCCATAAATAATAATGGGTTTCCATTTAATGGTTATGGGTTTCCATTCCATGGTAATTTTGGGAAAAATTTGAAAAGTTGTTTTCAGCCGAAAAATTAAAAAAAAATTCGAAATTTTTTGATTTTTTTTAAATTACATGTTCAGGGATCAATTTTAGGGCAGCCGAAATCAACAAACTTTTTAGAAGAGTTTGGAGCAAATTAAAACTAAAAACAGAGTTTATTTTACTCAAACATGCCTTTTTCAAAAATGGTTTCCATAAATAGTTATGGGGTTCCATTATCGGGGGTTTCCATAAATGGTTAGTCAGTGTACTTGAAAATTGTCCTAAAAGATATAAAAATGTAGCATGAAAAAACGTTTCAATCTTAATTTTAAGAAATCTGATCTCCATGCGAACGAGGAAAATGTTTGCGAAGATATCGGCTCTGGTTACGGTCCGATTCGTGAAATTTCATCAAAAGATCGGCCATCACCGTATGGACGGGGCAAAAGATCGTCTTTGGGGTCGCCAATGCTTATCCCTTCACCATGCAGCTCAAAAAGCCAATTTGACTCGGCTATAAATGAACCATATCATGATAATACAATAGACTATATTATTGAACCACCAACTGAATCACTTATTTCTAGTACATATAATTGTAAGTAAACTCAGCTTTTTTCTAAAGTAACCCACCCTTGTCATAAAGACCCATATTTGTTAAAAATATTGAAAAAGTGTAATTTGACCCCATAGGAGGGGTCAAATATCAANCTAGAAAGTATATCTTCAAAAGTTTTTTGTGTTCACCTTAAAACAAAAGCTACCTCACTCATATACAGCAGGCGAGGAAAAGGGAAGCGATCGATTTTCAAGGGGAAGGAGGGGATTGACAGCTAGGGGAAGGGAAGAGGGATGGAAAGAGTCTGGGGATCGTTCCCTTTTCCTAGCCTGATATACAGTAGATGACGTTCAAGATAAATTTCATTAAACAGTGTAGTTGATTGAAAATTGGTATACAAAGGGAGGTAATCGTGTAAAAAACATGTTTACATCATATTACACCAACCAATAAATGAGCTTGATTATCTATGGTATTCACGACTCAACATATACGATCCCCGGGTCCAAACAAAGACTTTTTTCTCAGAATAGTCGTCCATACAAGACAATTTTTCTTCCATTCTCCGTGAATAATTACGACTTATTCCGAGAATTCAAAGAAATACGGGCGCTCTATAGGTGGATTTTTTTTTGCTTTAAGATGACTCATAACTTAAAAATATAACCATCCACCAT
Organism: Oikopleura vanhoeffeni; assembly: GCA_004367855.1. Classification (NCBI taxonomy): domain Eukaryota; kingdom Metazoa; phylum Chordata; class Appendicularia; order Copelata; family Oikopleuridae; genus Oikopleura; species Oikopleura vanhoeffeni. The sequence goes on along the minus strand of SCLH01002201.1, from coordinate 62,962 downwards.
TTTCTCACAACTGTATAGTATCAATTTGAAAATACGCAGATTGTTAGAATTAGAAAAAAATTTCCAAACTACCAAAGCTTCTCAAACTTTCTTGAACTTTTTATTCGAGCTATTTAAAATTTTTTTATTATTAGAAGAAACATAATTCTATTGTATTTAAAGGGCAGGCTTCCAAAAAGGATGCATCCCGGCCGATTTTCCATCCCTATCCCGTTTTTTCTTATCCCGTTTTACCTATCCCGGGGATGGGATGGCGGGATAGATTATCTTCTTTTTTATCCCGTTCCGGGATAGGCTATCCCTTTTTATCCCGTTTCTGTGAATATGAAATAAAATTAAGATACAGACTAAAATCGTAGATATTTACGAAATTCGTAGATAAGGAGATAATATTGTGATACTAGCTCAATTTGTCAAAAGTTTGTTGACATTTTCAATGAATCATTACTTCCGGTGTGACCGGGATAAAAAAGGGATAGGGATAGAAAAAGAGATAAAAACGGGATAGGAATAGAAAACGGGATAAAAAAGGATAGGGATAGAAAACGGGATAAAAGGGGATGAGACTTTCCATCCCTATCCCTCTATGGGCCTAGACTATGGCTCAGAAGTTTCCATCCCTATCCCCCTTGGTTTATTCCTTCTATCCCTATCCCTTTTGGAAGCCTGATTTAAGGGGGTCCCAATCGCGAAATGAAAGTCTTAAAATTTTCCATAGGACTAATCAGACCGAAGAAATAATATTGCCAATGGTATTACAGTCTGATTTTCGCCAGGTGCCGCTCTAGCGAGCTTCGAAGTTCAAACATTACCGCAAAAAATTTTGACATATTAATTCGGAAAATTTTTTTATTTTTGTAGAGCTTACCGGACAGACAATGGTTAATACATATGGCTTAAAAAGTCGTTTTTCTAATATTTGATGTGACTATACAATGAAACATTAGCTAGTTTTTTCTCGGATTCGAATTTTTGTTGAAATCTTAAAAATAATATATATATCGAAAAAGTTGTATATCAATTACGGGGCCCTGCGGTCACTTTTTCAGCCAAATTTTTTATTTAATTCGGCGTTGAAACGACTCAACCGATTGAGTTCTTCGATAGCTCAAACTGAGCACAAATATTTGAAGAAAATAAATTGAAACAAAAATAGTCCAAATCAGGCCATTGTTTCCAATGTTTTAAACTAAAACTCACAATAAACTATTTCAGTAATGTCGGGAGAAATAAAAACATGGTCCGATTCTGACCAATTTACTATTATTGTATTATTCACTAGATATTTGTGCTCAGTTTGAGCTATCGAAAAATTAATCGGATGAGTCGTTTTCAAAAGGCCGAATTAAATAAAAATTTTGGCTGAAAAAGTGGCAAAAAGTGACCGCAGGGTCCCATAATTGATATCGAAAAGTATGGACCCGCGCTGATTAGCGTTTTTTAGACAGTTTCTTATTTTTACTAATTTTTTTCTTAGCGGAGAGTCAGTATATCAGCCATCCTTGCGAAGATTCTACCCAGGAAAAGGATTACAACGAAGAGCCTTTTGACATAATCGTCAAGTGTCCCTCATCTCAGAGAGAATACAAAATTGGAAAACTTGAATTTTCAAATTGCCTCGAAAAATACGGTACTTTGATATCCGATTCAAAAACAATTAGACAGAAGACTCAGGCAGAAATCGACGATATCGTTAAAAGATTTTGTCTCGCTAGAGATCTCAGTTTTATGACACCAGGTACTATTTTTAGCGTCTTATCTAACCACAGATTTTAAACAACTTTACTAATTAAAATAATCGCACGATACACAGGAAATATCACATAAAAAATATTACAATATCGCCGAAAAAACCTACGCAATTTCACGATTTTTAGCTGAAATACTTTCTGTGCCGAAATCGCTGAATTTTTTTGAGATTTATATCTCAAATTACTTTGTGTGCGTCATGAATGACGTCACTTCCAGGATTGAATTTCTCAAATCGACTCTTATCAACTTTTATTTGATTGCGTTTGGTGGAGTATTAAGTTTTACGCTTTTTGGTGATTCACGTCATTCAAACCTATCGTGAAACTCCTTATAAAATAAAAAAATGTTTGACATATGACGTAATTTCGAACGCCTACGCGTTTTTCATTTTTTGAACGAAAGTTTCTATTTTTGTTCCCATATCGCCGAATGTGCCAATATCGCCGAAATTTTTCAGCAAAAAACTTTCGGCGATATTGTCCCCCTGTATCCCTTTTTAAGTAGCGATTGGGAAGAAGTAATAATCTTGACACCTCGTTTCTGATTGGTGTAGAAATCACCTTTAAAATCAATGATATTCACTTCTACGCCAATCAGAACGAAATGTCAAAATTATACACTTTTACTTTTCCTCAATCGCTAGGTAAAAAGCGACCAAATTTATAACTAAAATTCAATATAGATTATCGAGCATAAAATGACGAACTCAAAATATTTTTGTTTTTAGCATTTTAATACACTTTTTTATATCCTTTATCTGATATATAATCTTCTGCAGATTCCAAGGTAGTACGAATAACAAAATTATATACTACATTCTTATCTGCAGCAGGTAATCTATCAGATAAAATGATATAAAAACGAATTAAAATGCAAAAAAGATATTTTGAGTTCGTCATTTTGTAGCTCGATAATCGGCGTTGCTTTTTATTATATAATATGATAATGGGTATCAACGAAATTATCCCATGGAGCAAAACTGATGACATTTGTAAGGCATATTCTCAGTAGACCATCAAACCGAGCATAAAATATAGTTCTTACTTCATTTTAATACAACGATACGATATCGACAACTATATTTTATGCTACGTTTGAGGGTCTACTAAGAATATGCCTTACAAATATCATCAGTTTTGCTCCATGGGATAATTTTTGCTCGAGTTTTGCCTAGAATTTATATATATCATAAAATCAATCTCGAGACCCTGTTGTTTTATTCCCAAGCATCAAAATTACATAATATATTAGTCAAAAAGAGTGTCACAGCAAAAACAGCCCACATTTTTCTACAGAGTTCCACCCGATAAATATAATCTGATTTTCTCAAACGACTGATAATAAAATTCTAAGGCTTTCAAGATTATAAAGTGATATTCAAAAATGAGTCACTAGTGAGCTACAACTCCTTGAATGTTCGGAACACGTTTTTGTGGGGACAACTAATTTGACTTATAGGCCTCCCGAGCAAAAAATTGGTACCCGATAGAAAAAGTAATATAAATTTGAAAAGTTCGAACCGATTAACCTCTAAAATTTTTATAAGAAAGGTATCACGTAGTTAAGGGGTATACGACCCTGATTTGACATTTTCTCGGTGAAATATACTGAAAACTAACAGTTCATGAAAAAAACTGGAAATGGACGTGCCCAAAAAATCGAAGCATTTCAAATCCATGATTTACGATGTTTAAAAGTTGCGGAAGCATCGACTTTATGGAAACGGTATAAGCAATTATAGCCTATAATTTATAGGTTTCAAATGCCCATAACTGGTGCCAGCGGCGATTTTATTTTTGGGGTGTAAAAAACCGTAACATGGAATCGCCTCTAGCCCCAACCTGTGTTCACCACCTTGCGTATCTTAAATCATGGATTTTAAAGCATTTTTGTAGCATCACTTTTTCGGGCACCTCCATTACCGGTGCTACACTTCGTGCTATTTTTTGTTTCTAAAATTTTAGATGTCAATCTTGAGCAGAATCTCACTTACTACTCAAACAGTCAACTAAGGTAGTTTTTTTCTAGACGCGACAGATTTGACTTTTTACCACTGTCATTATGAAAAATCGTAAAAAAACTTAATTTTTGGAATTTTATTTTTCAGCCATTAGTCTTAAAATTTTTTCTAGTATCGTATGATACCCATATTGGGTCATTTGAAAATCTTGAATTTTGAAAAATTTTCGAAAATTAAAAAAAATTTGGCCTAAGCTTTTTTAGTTTCCAGTTGAATGCAAAAAAACGTTTTGTGATATCTGATACGGTTCGTCTGTGATGAAAAGTCAAATCTGTCGCGTCTAAAAAAAACTACCTAAGGATTGGCGAAAAAGTTAGGCATTTTGATTTAATTTTAAAAGAAATCTTTGACTTCTCAAAACAGCGACACCAAGTGGTTGCACCAAAAACATTTTGGGCAAAAATTTTAAGCGTAAAAAGCTTGCTTATCGACGATATCGTAGGCTATCTATAGGCTATCGTTGAAAAATATTTAAAAAAATTAATCATAGGCAGTTTCAAAGAGACTCGACTTTTTCATTTGATTCAACAATTTGTACTACTCCGCCAATTTTCCATTAAAAACCCTCATTTTAATTTAGCGACGACCACCCCTTTAATAACCAATTAATCGTGCTTTCAATTTGCACATTTCAATGTCAAATATTTAAAAATAATTTTTAGATCACGTTCAAGAGCTTTTGAACCACGGAAAAGAAATTCAAAATATTCCTCTGAAGGGAAAACCAACAGAAGGAAGAGGATTAGGTTTCTCGTGTGTTATTTGTCCAATCACACAAAACCACAATCGTGCTTTCTCAAGAAAAGAGGATTTGAAACGACATTATCAGCTACATTTTAAGGTAATTTATTGCTCCATGTCTATAAGGACTGCGTATATATGGACAAAACTACAGAAATTCTGAGATTTTTGCCCATTTTCGAGAAATAGGTGCTTAGATATATGGACAAAACGACCCCCTATGAATGAAAAATTTTCAAAGGTTATTTACACTACGTACTGTGGTTATTTTTAGGATATTTTCAAAAACCATAATAATGTATCATTCAGAGCGACTTTTGTAGAGCTATTTCACCTGAAAGGAGGGCCGCTGTTGTGCGAAACTAGGGGTCGAAAATATCCGATACGATCGGCGATACGGTATCGCCGATACCAGATAAAATTTTCTCAAATCTTCTGATCACAAAAAATTTGATCGGTTCAGTTCATCATTGAAGTTATTGAAAATTTGGATTGTATTTTAAACTCTAGCGCTATTTTTCGTTTTTTTTTAAGCACTATTAGAGAAATTTTTTTATATGGACAAAACAACACGCTTTCACATGGACAAAATGACAAAAATCTGCCTGTCCTTATAGACACACACGACATTAAGTGTTTTTACCCGAAACCATTTGCGTCTCATTTCCTCTGCTTTTTAATTTTCAATGTAATGCATACAAGCTTGTTTTTGCTTCAAGTGATAACAAAATATGCTGCTAAAAAGCAAAAAAGATGCAAGTTTGGCCATTTTTTTTCAATTATAAAAAACATATATTTAAGTATTTAAAATGTTTAATTATACTGTCGTGTTTGTCTACAAGGTCAAAAAGGCCAAACTTTGTTTCAGTCATACGTAATTTTGAAAATATTTAAAAGATGGTCTTCTATATGGACAAAAAGGCCAATTTTTAAAAACCATAATAATTTAGCGGGTATAAATATTTTGAATGGAAGTACAATATTCAAAATCAGCATAAAAAGCTCATTGAAAACTCAGACGAAATGATAATTTTTGATTGGTTTTCATAAAAAACAATGAAAATTCAGCTAGGACTTAAATTTTTCCGACAATTACAAATAAAAAATGTTGTTATTTTCTCAAAAATTGGTCATTGTGAATTTTTGTCGAGTACACAGTATAGGTCGGCCTTATCCGGACAACGGCTTATTGTGTACGGCCTATTATGGACAACGGCCTTTTTTGTACAACGGCCTCCAAAAACAGGACATCGGCCTTTTTCGTACAACGGCCTTTAAAATGTGGAACAACGGCCCCATGATACAATGGCCCCTGAACACTTCACAACGCCCCTTAAAACATGGGACAACGGCCCAATGATACAACGGCCCAATGATACAACGGCCCCTAAAAACCTCACAACGGCCCCTAAAACATAAATTATCATAAATAAATGATTACGTTTAGTTTTCTCGATTTCAATGTAAACACTGCAATTATTCGAACGCGCGAACTGATCACATGACCCTCCACAATCGAAAATGTCATCCAGAAGCTGAAGAAAAAGATTACATCAAAAATTAAACCAAAAATTGGGTATTATTTTTTTTTTAATTCAAAGACTACGGAAACTTTCTGTATCACCTAGGCTGTCACACCAGATGCTAAAAAAGATAAAAAAAATCGATGAAGGCTATTCTGAAAATTCAAAACAAAATATTTTTTGTGTATAATTTATACAGTATAAAGATAAGTGGCTTGATGTTTTACCAGTAAAAAGTCGAAAATTTTCAAAAGCCTGAAAAGAATCAAAAATGGGTTTTTAGAACGTACAATTCTAGGACTTTTGGCTAGAAAATGTTCAATTTCCGGTTTTATACCTGGTTTTCTAATAACCTATTTTGGTCATCTTGGATACCAAGGAGCTAAAATTGGATAAAAGTCAATTTATGTCCAGGGATGACAGCCTAGTATCCAAACGCGTCATTTGTAATCAACTGAACTTTTTTTATCAAATCAAATTTTTTTATAACATGTAATAGAATTCAAGAAATTTTCTCACTCATGTCGTTTTTTTCGGTTGCCCGATTGTGATTCGACTGGGAGAACCAGACAAGATAGCGAAAAATGGTTTTCTGCAAGTGAAGCCTTGGAAAAAAATATGCGGTAGAAATTCTTTTTTTGGCTTCCTAGGTTGATCACGTGACCGGAAATCACTCATCTAAATTGCTCAAAATGACCGAAAAAAACGTTTTTTTCGCGAATTACCGGTAACCACCGGAAAAAAAGAAAAAATTTCTACCACTACAAATCCAGATGCAAAAAAACGTTTGTCTCTATCTAGTCTAGTTCTCTCAGAACAGATACCCCTTAGCAGTGTTTTAAAAAGGGATGAGTTTTCAATCCTGATCCCGCCCGGTCCCGACTCATATTTCTTTTCAATCCCGATCCCGAGTGTTATAATTTTTTTCAATCCCGATCTCGAGTGTTATAATTACAATATTTATAACCAACGCAACGTTATGATTGGCAAAAAATGCTTTTCTATGAGTATTTATTGTTTTCAAAATTTATTTTTAATACTTCACATAATAATTTTTTTGTCACGGAAAATGATTAAACACTCGGGATCCCGATCAAACCCCGGTCCCGACCTAAGTCGAAATTTCCGATCCCGACATGGGTCGGGATATCCCGACTCGGGATCCCGATCCCGTTTTAGAACACTGTTCCTTAGGTGGGGAAACCGAAAATAAAGCGACCTAGATAAGAAAATATTTTAAGGGGTCTTTGTCGCTAGTTATATCTTGACCAGTATTATAAAATACCCTCTACACTTCATTTTCAACTGATCTCTTCCGTTCATCCATAAACAATTCCAAGCTTCAATCATGATTCATTTTTCTAAATTAAGGGGGTGGGTGTCATGTTTTTATTCAAACGACCTAGCTCTATATGATAAAGACTATGAAAATTGGGGGTTAAAACCATTTACATTTCGGCTTCTGGAAACGGCTTATCCGATAAAGTTCTCAGATAACTCAAAATGACCACACATTTGAACTGAAAAAATATGTCCAAATCAGGTCATTTTCCCATTTTTGGAAAAACTTTTGAGATTCAAAATTTCATATTAAAAGTTGAAAAAAAATTGAGAAATGCTCCGATTTGGACCAATTCTTTTAGATTTCTCTCTGAATATGTATGGTTATTCACAACTCTCTAAAAACTCGATTAAATTAGTAGTTTCCGAAATGTGACTGGTTTGGCCACCTTATCTTTACTATAGAGTTACTGCGGTTTGAAAAATGATATTTGCCGCTTACTCCGAAAAACGCCCCTTTTTGACATTTTAACTTAAATATCTCACAAACTTTTAATGATTTTGAAACCCCCCCCACATTTATTTAAAATTTGGTTAATTTTACGTATACCTAAAAAATATTTATTTTTTTCGATGTTCCAAAAAAAGTAAAAAAATCATTTTGCATGAAACACTACCACTTGATGGCACACGAGATACGTGCATAAAATGGAAGTTCAACCTATGGTGTTTTTATTTTATCTGATAATAAGTTTTCTTGAAAAAGTCATAGCGCTCATAAAGGTTCCAATTTCGGACGCGGACCAAAAGTTCAAATTTTTTACTGTGGTATTCGTCTAAGAGGACAACCTTAGGTTAAAAAGTGAAATTTGGCAACTTGAATCAAAAATGTTTTTCGTAATTAATTTCCTAGGTTTTATATCCTTTTACCAACGGAACTCCATCTCAAAAACGTTTACTATCTCTATAGCGCGTGTTCGAATCCCACTAATTTTAGTGACAGTCTTGAGTATGATTATAGGCAGGAGTGCTTGATATTGAGACCGCTAAATTTGATCGGTGTGTAATCACTCAAGCAATCACTAAGACACTCACTTAGACAACATCAGTGGGATTCGAACTCGCGATATAGAGATATCAAACGTTTTTGAGATGGAGTTCCGTTGGGAAAAGGATATTTGTCAATTTTTTCATTTTAATAATCATGCTATATTTATGATCATGAATTTCAAATGCTGTTCAAACAAAGCTCAACTTTTGCGCCTGCCTTATCTTCAGTCAAATTGTGAATCACAGTTCGAACACCCTAAATGATACAAACTGGATAAAGGTTTAATGGTGTACGACTGTATTGTATATTTAGTTTACAGGGTGAGTTTACTCTAATTCGCTTATTTACCCAGCACTTTTGAAAAGATTAAAATCCATAGAGCAAATCAAGTGCTTTATTTTGTATGCTCAATTAAACTGGAAAAATATAATTCCGATCAATCTGAGCACAAAAAAATAGTCATCTTTCAGCTTGAGGGGTAATCTTATACGTAAAACTGCTGGGTAAAAAAACGGAGAAACCGATAAAACTCATCATTTAATCAATGTTAATTTGAGTAGCTGACATATTCGCTCAAGCTGGGCCAGCTACCTAAATTAACATCAGTGTGAACAGGGGAAATATATTCTGATACAATCATGCCTTTTTAGGCAAGCGATGTTATCAGCATGCGATAAAACCTTCAATCCAACTTTTAGAAAACCCTGAAAGTCAGCTCATTTATGGCATATTTAGTAATCTGCATTTGCACCCTCTAGTGGTATTTAATACCGCAATTTTAACTGAAATAAATATTGAATTGAATCTATATGCAAAAGTTTGTGTTTTCGATACATCTCAAATATCTACCTCCCTCGTTAAGGGAGTGCCATAAACCCTGCAGACTGGAGTCATTATAACTTACGAAAATGATAAGTCAGTATATCCCTTTATCACATTTTGGTAAAGATATTTGTCGCAAAATCGTACGTGAGGGTAGCGAGAGGCGAACAAAAGGGTAGCAATAGAAGTTCGTCGAGAAAGGCCCCAGGGATAATTCAGAAATTGGATAATTCAGAAAAAAGTTTTTCATCATGAGAAAAATTATTGAAAATCACCGTTGACTGTCTTGGCCTTCGCTCGTTGAGCCTGTTGCTCTCAGTCCCGTTGGCGTCGCTAGGAGTAGGTTCGTTCACGTCTTACGTAATCGTAGCTGGGGCCTTCTCGACGAACTTCTATCGCTACCCTTTTATTTCGCCCTCGCTAACCCACGTGACAATTTTGCGCCAAATATCTTTTACCAAAATGTGATAAAGGGATATGTTTTTATGCTTTTATAGTTAGCTGAACCGATATAAATATGTTCAGCTTGATAAATTATTTTTTCATTTTAGGAAAGATCAGAGTTCGAGTTTTATTTTTGAAATCGTAAAAATTTGAAAAAAATCAAAGAAATTTGAAAATTTTCCGTATTTTCGGCCAAATTTTTCTGTTTTATATTTTAATCTGTGACAAAAACGAAAAAATGGCTACTTTAACTTTTTTCAAAAACGCTACCATATTTTTGACAGCGTTTGAAAATCATAAATCTTTATTTTCATCTTCTGTCGAATTTTATGGAATATTATGAAATTTTCCGCAAATCATGTCCAAAATTTTAATTTGTGGTTTTTCGAATTCTCAGTAAAAAATCAGGTAGAATCAATTATTTAATTGTTATGTATCTATTAAATATCCGTATGCCAACTAATGAGTTGGTCGCGGCAATTTCATTTCTAAACTATCGATGAAATTTTAAACACTCGGCTGTACACTCGATAAGTGCCATTTGGCACTAATATTTAAAAATTTTATGCTGGTCAAAAATTCCAAATAAATTGTGGGTGTAATAGGCGGCATTTCTATAGATAGTAAGAACATTTTTTAATATCAAAAACGCAAATTGAAGGTGAATTTTATCCCAAAAAAAGTTGTTTTTCTCTACTTTTGCCATTTTTGACCATTTTTCATGGGAAAAAACTTTCATATCAGAAAGTTTTTAATTGCAAATAAACAGACTTTTTAGCGCTTACACCCGACAATGTCTGAAGTTTATTAATATCGTCTTCAAAAAATTCTATGTCGGGTTAAGTTGGAAATGGAGTTCCAATGAAAAGTGGTTTTAGTATTTCACAGATAGTCAGTTATGTTAAGAAATTAAAAATATAAACGTTGGAAGAATGGACACTTTTTGAGTAAAAATAAAAAAATAATTTTCACATTTTTTTTTCTTTCATTTATCGCTCTGAAAAAAATGTACCAATCTGCAGGACTTATGGCACCCCCTTAAGGGATATGGCTGCAGTACAAAATGCGAGCAATAAAATCTGAAAAAAAATGGAAAATTGATTTTCATCTATACTATTTTCATCCATACTATACACCATAGACTATACATCACCTTCTCAAACGTCCTAACAAAAAACAAAAATTGTCAAATCATAGGTTTCAGGACGTTTGAGAAGGTGGTGTAAATCTTACAATACAGAAATTCTCCTTTCTTGCGTTGATCATCATTTAAAGTTATAAACAGGGGTCGGCATTACTTGATCGGATCGACTTTTTTTCGATCCGATCAGGTTTTTGTTAACCTCGGAACATTTTTCAAATCTTGGTGAAGTTCTATGGATTTTTTGGCATCACAGGTCGGGGAAAAATTTTTTCGTCAAAATTTATTTTTTTGTAAAACAAAGCTGCTGGGAATACATTTACGTTGTGTAGAAAGTTAATTACGAGTCTGACGAAAAACATATTTTTGGTTTCATAAAATTTTGGCGAAAAAATGAAAAATTTTGACGAAAAAATATTTTGAAAAAAAAACTGTTTACCTCACCGGCCATGTTAAAAAGTGTAAATTCATTTGAGTACCAGCTGATAATTCAACAAAAATAGTTATTTATTATTTGAAATGCATCTTTTTATGCAAGTAAAAATACAGTAATATATTAATGTCACCACAAGCGATTGCTTCTTTGAAGTTAATATTTAGCACATACTAATTGTTCAAAAATAGGAAAATTCTAAGAGCTAAATGAAATACGAAACCAGCCAGGGTCATATTTCACACGCCAAAAACCACCAGAACATTGCAGAAACAGTTTCAAGTTCATTTCCATGATTTTTTAAGTCCAAATTGTTATAATTATCAGGATCATCGTCACAAGGAATTGGATCCCGATAAATGCATAGCAAAGTTTTCGTCGCCCAGAGACGACGTTTCGGAGCATGTCCTTGTTTTTGCTATGAAATAAAATTGAAAACAAAAAAGGTATTTTATATCCCTTTATCACTTTTTGGTTAGAATGCGTAGCCACTACTCCTTTTAACGTCTGATTTTAACGTCGTGGCTACGCATTCTAACCAAAAAGTGATAAAGGGATATAGACTATATCATATAGTCGAAGATCTAAAATGTTGAGTTTTTTTATATTTTGTGTCAAAAATGACGCATTTCTTTTGATACAAAAAAACAGTGTTTATGAATTTATTCGTTTTTCTTGGTGGGTGTCCCACTGTATTGAAACAGAAAAATAATTGTCTTGAAACCCTGAATGAGTCATATATCGTGAAACAGGTATGATCTTTACATAATGTAATCTTTACACAATTTGTAAAATGACCTCTTGCTTTCGTGAAAGTAATCTGGACCGCAACAGCGAAATCTCACCCCCGCCCGATTACTTAAGTTAATTTGTTTGTCAACTTACAAAATGTGAAAACAAAATAAATGGTCACTTGAATGCGTACGTCATAATTAGTGTCACAATTTAAACTCATTTATCTTGTTTGGGAGATTCGCTTTAAAAATAAACTACAGCCTGGGCTAAAAGGTTGGGCTTTAACTCTAGTCGCCCACTGTTTTTTGTCGAGTATAATTTTTTTATATCTTTACCTGTAAATATTGAGCATAATTCCAGCGAAAACTATCATTCCGCTCCAAACGTATTGGATAGTAAATGGTTTTGTGAAAAAGAAAAATGACATAATAATCGAAAGTGCTTTTCTAAATGTAGTGACAGTAACCGCCAAAAGTGCTCCGTAAGACTTCACCATCGAAATTACAAATAAAAGTCCAACATAGCCCACAAAGGAGAAAATAAAACTCAGAATATAAATTTGAGGATGTTCTTTATAAGGGTCGCCAAGATGAAATTTAAAGTGGCGGGGTTTTTTGTTCAGCGCAACCCGCAATCGGAGCGAATGTTCTCGATGACGGTACATACGATTCATAAAATTCCAACTGTATCCCAAAGTCAATTAGTTGATACACACGATGGACTCTCTTACCGATTGACTGACAGGTTAACCGGAAATCAGCGAAAACACCGGCTAATTTCAGTTAATCAATAGTAATACTATGATAGTATACCTTTCAAAATCTGGTTAATAGTGTGACTTTTCAACAGAAATTTTTGGCATTATTTATTTTGACACCTGAAACCACCTGGTGGTGTAAAGTGCACTTTTTGTATACAGACACTGGAATGTTATGTTGACCTAAAAATGTACTTACCTGGGTAACGTTTCACAAGAATTTTTTTGGCAGTATTTATTTTGACACCTGTTGGTGTGAAGAGAACTTTTTGTATTAAGAGATTGTTATATCGAAATGATCCCTACTGCGCCTTTCTGTCAACGCTTACTCTGTAGTGTAGGTAGTGACGTTCTGAATGGCGCTGTGAATGGCTGGCCAGGCGTCACAGGTAGGCGTGGACAGAAAGGCGCAGTAGGGATTATTTTCTATATGGACCTGGAAATGTACTTAATAAGAACTTTACAAGATAATTTTTTTGACATGATTAATTTTTACATCAGACACCAGCAAGTGGTGTTAACAACACTTTTTTGTATTTAGACACTAGTATGATATGTGGAACTGCGAATATACTTATCAGGTTAACTTTCCCCGACAAAAAGCTTTGCCGAACTTTTTTGACATTTTGTCTTAAACTGATAAAGAATTGCTTATTTTTGATTAATTTCATCATGAGGAAGTATGTCAGGGTCTGGCGCGGGTTTCTGGGTACGGAAGTGTTAGCGAATTGTTAAGAGATTTATTTATTGGAATTAAAAATAATGCCTACCAGTCGAGAAATAGTAGAGTCGGCTGTAGCCTCCATACAGCTGAGTTTTCCAAGAGTATTGACGGTCCGTAGGCTCTTTGATGTTAAAGGCTGGGTACGCAAAAGCAAGAATCTACAGCAAGAGCAGAATCGAAGGCGGACTGTCCTGTCAAAATCAAATGGCAAGAGTCCATAGCAAGGGAAAAATCCAAGACCGTCAGTTTTGTCAAAGTTAAAACAAAAAAATTGTTAAAAAAATGAGACCGTCAATAAAAATATAGCCTGAAAGTAGGCCGGAAAAAGACAAATGCTTGAAAATCCTCTACTCACAAAAATAAGTGATACAAACCTCAGTTTGGGGTCATTTTTGGGAGATTAAGATCCAAACAAAAAATTAAGGACAAATAATTGTACATTCTAGAACAAAACTAGCTCGGTACAAGCGGTTAAAGCTTAGCAGAACTAAATGGATATAAGTGTCCAAGGCTAACGTTCTACGCGCAGACGACTCCCGGTAAAACCGGACCTACTTAGTCTCACGAATGAGCGGAAAAGGTCAAAGACATGAATAATTATCAGACCTAAATCCTGTCTTTTCCAAACTAAAAAAGTCCCAGGTCTTAAATACCATACAATGTCGTCTTGATTATAATCAAAACTTACGGATTTTCAGGAATTAAAAGTATAGTTTTTGAAGATAAAAAAAACCAAAATTCAGATTTCGATAGTAACAGATGTGTTACTACAAAGTCCAAGGAGGAGTAGGATTCAGTGTGAGACCCTTCAAAATCAGCTCATAAAACATATTTTGTCTATTCTCTGATGAATATCTTACAAACTTCTGAAATCGATAGTAACAGACCTGCATACGAATTCTGTGGTTAATAAACTCTACAAATAATTATCCTATGATCAAAACTTACGGAGAAGTCTTTTTAATACCACTCTATTTCAAAGCTCGTTCCTGATGGATCTAGCAATCAGTGATTTTAAATTATAATTCAGGATATGAGATTTCCGTTCACATATCACATTGTTTATAACTATTGGGTTCTACCATGTGTAGTTTTCAAGATATTTACCCCCAGAAAACACAAAATCGTTTTTTTCATGAGGTGAAACTTTAAATCTTCAAAATGAGCAAGAACCAATAAGTGTAGAAGAAGTTGATGGTCCTTTCGCTGTACGTGGCCGCCATATGAACAGCTATGATGCCATCAAGTGTACTAAAAATATTGATATATTTAGGGCTTTGAATCGAAGTTGCTAACAACAAAAGTAAGGTATAAAAAAATTAGTTATTTCGGCCAATAATTATTTGTAACTTGGCCAATTGACAGCCAGATCAGAAATCATGCTAAAAAAATTCTCTTGAAAAGTTGCCCAGATAAGTACATTTTCAGGTCCACATAACATTCCAGTGGCTAAATTTAAAAGTGCTTTCTGCACCATCAAGTGGTGTCAGGTGTCAAAATTGATACTGCCAAAAAAATTTTCTTGAAAATTACCCATGTTAGCACATTTTCAGGTTCACATAACATTCCAGTGTCTTAATACAAAAAGTGCTCTTTACACCACCAAGTGGTGACAAGTGTCAAATTTTTTTTTGAAAACTCACCCAAGTAAGTACATTTTCATGTTCACATAACATTCCAGTGTATCGATACAAAAGTGCTCTTTACACCACCAGGTGGTGTCAGGTGACAAAAAAATACTGCTCAAAAATTTCTGTCGAAAAGTTACTCTAATAACATTTTAAAAGGTAAACTATGGACCATAGACTATGGTCAGTTCTCGATTAACTGAGATTTACCGGTGTTTTCGCTGATTACCGGTCAGTCCATCGGTAAGAGATAAATTTCATCGTGTGTATCAACTAACTGACTCTGGAATACGATTGGGTTTTTATGAATCGTATAAACCGTTTTCGAGAACAATCGCTCCGATTGGGGGTTGCTCTGAAAAAAAACCCGCCAGTGCGATTTAAAGACCCTAGATAAGGTTTAGAAGTTTTTTATATTTACTTTTTGTAATAATAGGGACAAACTTTCAGACATCGCTAAAAGCGACTATAAATAGGATAGCACTAGGGACCCCAATTAAAAAAATTGGCCCGGCTGTTGGTCAGTAAACCACTCTAGCAAACCGTTTTTCTGCTTTAAATTTGATTAAAGGCCAGCATTTATCACTGTGGCGCTAAAAGCGACTATAACTAGGATAGCACTAGGGACCCCAATTAAAAAAATTGGGCCCCTGTTGGTCAGTTAACCACTCAGCAAACCGTTTCTGCTTAAATTTGATTTAAGCCAGCATTTATTCACTGTGGCGCACGGTGGTCAATTAGTCAGGAATTGTAAATGACCATTTAACTTTGTTAGGCCAACATTTTGGATTAGTGGCGTTATTTCATACATAACGAAAAAGGTTTCAAAAAATGGGCCAATCAGAAGCTGGAATAAAAAATCAAACCGCGGCTCAAATCGATTTATTTTTTATAAAAAGTGACAGCCGAAAATTTCAGCCAATTTGAACAAATTTAAGGGCAATATCAATTACAGGGGGCCTGGTCCTTTTTACTAGTTTTTAAGCTTTTTTTATTTAATTCGGCTTGAAAAACAACCATCCGATAACATTCTTAGATAGCTCAAACGACAATATATCTTGTGAAAAATAAATAAAAAAAAATTAGTTCATCGGATCAATTTATTTTATCTTTTTTTTTAAATTACTGAAATGTTAAATTACTAGTTTTTCTTAAAAAAAATGGTAACAATCGTCGGATTCGGACCAATTTTTAAAATTTAATTATTGACCAGATATTTTGCTCTGTTTAAGCTAATCTAAGGATTCAATCGGATGAGTCGTTAGCAAAAAATTTAAAAACAATTCTTAGCTAAAAAATCTAGTAAAAAAGGACCAGGAGCCCCCGTATCGATATGGTCCTTAAATTCTGCCATATTGTCCTTAGGTTTTACCATTATTGAGGGTGTCATTATAGACGCCCGCCACACGGTGGTCAACTTTGGTCAGAATCGTATATGGCCCGTGCGGCGGGCGTCTATAATGACACGCTCAATAATAACAATATGCCAAAACCTAAGGACAATATGGAAAAATTTAAGGACCATATGGCAAAACCTTAGAAAAATATGTCAAACCCTAATGACAGTATGGCAAAAGTTTAAGGACAATATTGGCAATTTTGTCTATCAAATACTTGTTCACGTAAAATTTGACCGAAGAACATTAAAAGGTTTTCATTATTTTTCGCTTAAGTATTATTTTATTATTAACGAATGATCTCCGAAATTTTGGCTTATGTTTTCAGCTTTTCACCGTTATTTTTGAAAAATTTTAGAACAATTTAAAGTAATAAGGACAAGATGGCATCAATAGCTTGGGACAATATGGAAAATTCTTAGCTTTCCTTATAGACAAAAACCGCAGTACATTATTAAGAAAAAATTGGTCCTCTAAACAAAATATAAAAATTTTGGTCATTCGAAAGACAAATTTAACCATCGAAAATGCGTGAGCAATAAATTTATAATAATAATTTATTAATAAAATTATTAAGTTTAATTTTTCTACAATTTTTAATTGTACTTTTTTGTGTTGAATTTTCAACTTTTGAACGCCATTTTCATCGGCTGATATGTAGTGCAAGCAAAAATTACCACGGCCAAAATTGACAAATGCTTCAAATGTCCAAAGAAAAAATTAAAATTTCAGGTTGGCCACCCTAGTCATTACAATAGGTAAAGGCGGGCATAAAAGTACCAGTGGTAATTTCACCAAATAAAATATAGACAAAACCGATTGAATAAGAATAAAGAACCATTTCAGAGCTACTTGCACCGTAAGATTTCATTGTCCTTTCTTGCACATTTCCAATTACTGCATCTGCACAGAGGGCAGTAGAGATCAAAGTTATCTGAATTTTAATTAGTTATCTCTCATATGCATCACTTTTCTAACATATTGCTGTTAAATTGGTCACTATAATTGGTCATCTATAATAAAAACCAAAGTTTTTTTTCGAACAATTTGAAAAATAAGCAAACCTTTATCATAATTTCGACAAGAGGCGGTCCTGAGCCCAATTCAAAATGATACGAAATTTTACTCAAAAATACAATAAACATTTTTTCTTTCATGAATTGTTCAAGAAAGTCACATTTTCTGACTTGGAAACTCTTCAAAATAATTTCGTATTTTTTATTGAAGATTTCTTACCCCTGTCATGTTGAAATTTCGTGAGACTGTCTGGTCATCAACAGTGAAGAAAACGAGACCAGTGGTCATTGAAAAACTGATAAAAAATAATCTCTTTCTTAAATGATTTGAAAAAAAAGGAGATTTTATTTTAATTTAGCCTGGGGTGCTCCTTTCCTCGATTTAAGGGAGTACTGGTCGCATTTAAAGACTCGGACATGAAATTTTCCAGATTAGTTTTAAAATGTTTTTTTCTGAAAATATGGAAAATTACAAGCATTTCGGTACTCGTTTCATTTTGATACATGGCTAGGAAAGCACTTTTTGATGAGTTCAAAAATATTTCGTATGAAAAAAGTTGAAATTTCTTGATTTTTGGAAATTTAAAACACGATTTACAGAAAAACGAGTCAGAAATTTAGACTAAACTCAACTTGGTATTTTGCACGGACTTTTCAGCTGCACATTGATCTGGGTTTCGAATGTGTGACTTTGAAATCCAGGAAGGAGTAGTATTTTTCCCGAGACACTCAAAATAAGGCCAAAAACAGTTTTTTGGTGATACTGAGAGCAAATTCAATTATCCCTAAACTGAAATACATATGTTCGTGCTGTTTCTACTACTTCATTGAGGCGACGCTGAAAACCCTGTTTTTGGCCTTAAAATGCGACCAGTACTCCCTTAAAGAGTAGGAATTTGAATTTTGCAACCCACAAGGTTTTTTCGAAATCCACGCAGTCGTGTTAGTTAATTCTATTTTTCATTTCCATGAATTGTTCAAGAAAATCACATTTTCTGGCATAAAAAGTTAACAAGTTAGATTTCTTTTTAATTTTTTCGAAAGATTCCTCAACAAAAAAACTTTTATTGATGTTTTATTTGGAATAGAAAAAACGTACCCCTGTCATGTTGAAATTTGGTGATACTGACTGATCACCAATAGTGAAGAAAATGAGACCAGTGGTCATCAATAAAACTGCGCAAAAATCCAAAAGTGAATATCTTTTACTTTGAATAAACATTCCGCCGACCATGACTGGGATGAGTTTGCAACATTTGAAAATAACTTGAGTTGGATAATTTAAGTAACCAAGTGATGTATTTGAACAGCCCATTGTTGCCACAGTTAGAAAAGCAAGAAATGCGTAGGTTGATAAAGGGATTTTTCGCTCGGTTGCCCTTGAGCATTTTAATCCTATAAAACCAAAGAAGGAATAATAGAAAAACTGCATGAGGGTCAGGTGCCAACCAAAAGGCTTAAAATCACCATAGCTGAAAATAAATTCTTGCTATCAGTCAGGTGTAAAATTGTTTCAAACTTTCTCATAAAAATTAGAGTTACAAATAATTGTAATTTATTTAAAGTCGAGATTTCGCAAGATCGGCATCTTCGGGACAACAAATAATAGTTGAAAACAGAGAATATACAAAATATTGAAATTGTCGCACCTGAATATATTCAAAAATTTACCGATGTTTTTAATTAGAAACATAGAACATTCTTATATCCCATATTCACACTTTTGTGAATATCCCGGCCCTGATTAGGAAACGTAGTGTGTTTTTAAGTAGTGGGGCCGGGATATTCACAAAAGTGTGAATAGGGGATATAGAATACAGTTAGTTTAATTATTGTATAAATAAGGCACCAAACTACTAAAACATAACAACTATTAAACTTTTTAGAGTCTATATATAATGGAAGGTTTCATATTAATTTAAAACATCAGCATATTTTTGAATATATTCAGGTAACAAAATTCAAAATATTCTTTATATTCTCTGTTTGAACCATTAATATCGTCTTTGAATAAATTACAATTATTTGTACTTTGTAATTTTAATTATTTTGAAACATCTCAAAAATCAAAGAATTAATTGGTAGCTGCACAATAAGCGATAGAGAGCAAAACATGGTGAGTGGTTTAACGCCCCCTTTGGGCAAAATTGACTCATAGTTTGTACAGCGTGAGTCTTTTCGATTTCTCCGTTTTTTACCCAGGCGGCTAGACAGCCAAAATCTTAAGCAATAGGCATTTTTGACTGTCTACCCGCTGGGTAAAAAACGTAGAAATCGAAAAGACTCACGCTGTAATATTTTTTATCAACAAATGACTACGAGAAATTGTTTGGCGCTATTTTCGAAGCGATCAGAGTCGACCACCCTGTAAAATTTTTGCTCCCGATCTTACTTTTTTGCCAGATCTTACTTGAGCCAATCAAAACGTTTGAATTCAAAAACAAATTGGCGTTAACTAAGTTTAAAATCTCAAAGACCGATAATCGGTTTCAATCAGTTTCACCGAAAAACATAGATCGGACGCTAAAATTTGACATGTTGTTTACGCTTCTTGTCTCAAATAGCTTTAAATTGTTATACCGAAAATGACGCTAGTCACAAGTAAGAAAAAATTATTTTTTTGGAAGAGTCGCTTCAAACAATGAAATAAGCTCATGATTGCCGAAAATCTTATATACCCAAAAAGTGGTGCTTTGACTGGTCACCCAGTATATATTTCGTTTTACACCTTGGCAAATATCCATATACGCAAAAGAAAAAGAAAATTAAACCAGAACAAGCAATAAATTGACCATTTCGACCAAACTTTGACAATGAAAGACCACAAACAACTACTGGAATTGTATCATCCACAACAGTTATCACGTCTTCAATCAGTAATTTTTCATCTAAAATAAAATTCACTATACAAATAACTTTTGACAAATTTATACTGCGGTTTCTGTCTATAAGGACAGGTGAGATTTTCCCAGATTGTCCCGAGACGGGGTGGCCCCTTTAAAAAAAATACCTTAGCATAATTTTCCCAAATTGTCTTACATTGTAAGCTAATTTTCTCAAATTGTCCTTATCAATCTATCCTAAGCTATTTTGCCACATATTAACTTGAATCGAGGTGAAATTTAATACGTCAGACGTATTTCGTCTGCCTGCCGGCGGAATAAAAAATTGCCGAAAACGAGGAAACACAGGCTGTATGAAAAATTGTAATTGTATGTCTATTCAGTTAATATTTATACGCCATTTAAACGCGTGAAAACATTTTGTGTCGGCGAATGGCGTTTTGGTGTCAGGGGGTTAATTATAGCTGAATAACAAACACACGATTACCAACTTACTATATATGAAAATCTTGCGAAAAAATATTTCACTTTCGAAAATCCTCGTTTCGAAAATGATACTGTGGTTGCTGTCTATAAGGACAAATTGGGGGAAAATATGGCCAAAACCTACGCTTATAGATTTTGGTCCGTCCCTCTGAGGGACTCCCTCTATAAGGACAATTAGGGGGAAAATCCAAAGGGTATATTTTCAAAAATTTCTATAAAACACCTCTTTTACGTGAAAATATGGGTGAAGAGCAAAAAAAAGGTCTTCATATTGTTTCGGAAAATTATTGTTTAAAAAAAATATGTTTGAAAATAGCTAAGGACAATTTGGCAATAGACATAAACCACAGTAGTTATAAATGAAAAGCTCAAAAAGTTTTACTATATAATGAACAACTTACCCCCTTTACTTATAAATTTATTTCTATTCATTCTCTATTTTTTTTCTATTGATCGAAGATACAAATATTTTGACTGGAGGAAATAGAATAAGCCTACTTTATTTGATTGGTTAAAAATACAATAATAAACTTTCTCACGGCGTCAAATTCGAAAGATAGAAAAATAAATTAATTTTTTATAATTTTGAGAAATACTTTAATGAAACTAAAACCAGGAGAATATTTGAAGGTCATAATTCAAATGGAATTTTATTTTTTCGACTGAGCTGGCCACTTGAAAATAATTTATTTTTATTAATTCATCATTTATTTGCTACAAACTGGTTACCGGGAATTACCGATTTGTATACTTTTTATAAGTTGTAACGAAGTAAAAATACAAAACGGTAATTCCCGCTAACCAGTAACTAGGAAATAAATGATAAGTTGATGAATTTATGACTATTTTCAAGTGACCATCTCATCCATTTAATTAAACCCGGTAACTCCTAAATTTATCTTTTGAATTTTTAGTGGTAGTTATTACTACTAACAAAAATTTAAAGTTAAAAAAGTAATTGGGTAGTTACCCGTTTTTTTTAACTCGTTAGATACACCTGAAACTCATTGGAGACATCGTTTTTTTTTGAAGTAATTGCCATATAAAGCAACGCTTTCGCATATAAAGTGAAAATCGTTTAAATTATGTTTTTTACCTTTAAGTCCCAATTTTTTTTTTACTGAGGCGCGATTTCTTTTGGTCTATTCTCAATTAGAATTTCTTATTTATCAAAATCTTTTAACAAACTGGAAAAAATGTAACTTTCGTTATTTTATATCTCCAATACCATTGTGTTAATGTATTCCAGATTGTGTGTGGGCGTAGGTTGTATGCATTTGTCTTGAGACATTTTCAACCGACACAATTTAAATTAACTGTGATCAGTATTGTCTAGCACAAGTTCTGACTTTCTGTTAACGGCCTAGATCAGGCATTATTTCATTAGACAATTCAATATTCTTGTCAAACTCATATTCTGATTCTCAAACAAAAAAAATTAATACGCCTAATTTTTGAAAATTATAATTTTATGCTTTAAAAGTACAGGAGGTTTTATTAAAGGCGAATGTCTGACATCAATTATGTTGACTACAGGGGTTTCTGAAGCCCCGGGTCCTTTCATTTTTGAACGAAGAAATTTATTTCTGTTCCCATATTGTCGAAAGTGCCAATATCGCCGAATTTTTTGGAAAAAAACTTTCGGCGATATTGCCCCCCCCTGAATCCCTTGTTTTGTGTTGGGTGTGGGGGACGATATCTCAAGGTTTTTTTTTGGTTTTGAGATTTTTTAAAAGAAAAGTCGGTTTTTCGGGGGTTGAAATTAA
>SCLH01002201.1:19107-33802 GCA_004367855.1 Oikopleura vanhoeffeni | reverse complement strand
ATTCAATTGTTTCTGGGATGCCATTTTCTAAAATAAATGTGATAAGGCCATCAACCGCATCTTCTGCGCGGTCTCTAACGGTAGGGTGACAGTACAGCCAACGGGAAAAATTATCCATGATAGTCAAAATATATCGTTTTCCCGTTTTTGATGCTGGCATATGAACAAAATCGACGGTTATGGATCGAAAACAACCTGTACCGTGGTTGATATGTTTTAAAGGGGGTGTAGCCGGTTGAGTGTAACTTCCTTTTCGCTGAAGGCACATTTTACAAGAATTTACGTAATTAACGATATCTTCTTTTTTTGCGGGCCAAAACACATTGCGTAGGTGGTGACATACTCGTTCGATACCGTAATGACCGGCTTGGTCGTGGCATATGCCTAAATATTTTGGTACTAATGCTCGAGGTAAAATTATTTTATCGGTAACAATATTAATAAGCAAAATTCGAGTAATTTCATCAATTTTAAGCTTATTTTTGTATTTTGAAAAAATTTTTAAATCCTCGTCTCTCTGGTCTAGGTTCCATAAATCCGGTTTAACGTTATTTTCTATTAAATTTATTATCTTAACTAATTTAGTGTCATCTCTCTGACTAAGGGCTATATCTGAAAGCTCTGTTATGGGGCTTTTTTCGCAAAAATTGTTTTGTACCGTTAAAAATGAGGTAGCTGAATAGAACGAAGTTTTCTCCAAAATTATTTTTTCTGGAAATTTTCCTAACGCAAGTGTCCACGAAGGGACGTATATTCGAACTGGTGAATCCGGTATGCTATAAAATTGACCTAAAGTTTTTTTTACCGGTAAATTTTCAGACTTAGAAACATTTATCATTGGTCGACTAAACATGTCTGCAAAGACATTATTTTCGCCTTCGATATACTGACAAACAAAATTAAATTCACTAAGGCGCTCTTGCCACCGTGAAATTTTACAATTGGAAAAAACGTTAGAATCTAAATAAGTTAAAGATTTATGATCCGTTAAAAGCAAGAACTGGCGTCCTTTTAAAAAATAACTTAACTTTTCGCAGGAATATAATATACCGTATGCTTCGCGCTCGGTGGCAGACCATTTTTGTTCGGTTTCTGTCAAAGTTTTACTGACACATGATACAATACGCTGTTTATTATCGATAAATTGAATTAAAACGCCTGCTACGGCTACTGTACTTGCGTCAGTTATAAGAACAAAGTCTTTCTCGAAATTTGCGTATGATATAACGCGGTCAGAGGAAAGCCTATTTTTAGCTTCCTCAAAAGCTAAATCGGCTGATTTTGGCCAAGAAAATTTTACATTTTTTTTGTTTAATTTTGAAAGCTCTTTAATGATACCGCTAAAACAAAATTCGGCGACAGATTCTCCTATATTACTGGATAAAAAAATCCTGAGCCAATTCATTCGACCTATAGTTACTTGTAGCTCTCTTCGAGTTCTAGGTGGCTGCATAGCTTTAATGGCCTGAACGTTATCTGGGTCTGCTTGATACCCATCTTTGCTTAAAATTCGACCAAGAAATTTTGTGTTTGCGTATAAAAATTTACATTTTTCGCCATTCAAGCGAATATTGTATTTTCGGCATACCGTTAACACCTCGCAAACAGATTTTGTGAAGGTTTCAAAGTCTACACTATGTATTAAAATATCGTCTACGAAATTTTTTATATTATCGGTATTTCTTATATCTTGAAGAGCTGTGCTGATTGCGCGACAAAAAAAATCGCCGGAAGATTTTAGTCCAAATGGCAGTCTTTTAAACTGAAAACAGCGGTTACCGTATTGAAATGCTGTTTTATGCCGATCTGGCTCTTTAATTCGTAATTGCCAATAACCCGCTTTTACGTCTATACTTCCAAAGTAACGATTTGATTGGCCAATTTCGTGAAAAAGTGTTTCTGCACAAGGCAGTTGAAATTTATCGGAACTTTCACTTAAATGTAAATTAACGGTTTTTTTAAAATTACAACATAACCTTATTTCTCCATTTTTCTTTTTTACCGGTAAAATAGGCGAATTCCAGCCTTTGGGATCTTTACAGTCCTCGATTATATCCATTTTGAGCATACGAGCTATTTCTTCATTTAAACCCTCTTTATAAGCAGCAGGTAACGGATGCTGACGTACTGCTTCGGCTTTTCCTTCTACTGTATCGATAGGAACCTCGCCTGGGTAAAGCCCAAGTTCGCTGTTTCCGTCTTTACCAAAAACGTCCGAAAACTGTAATAATATGCTTGAGAGCTCCTCAATTTCACTAACGTTAGCCACGGGGTTAATCGAAACTCCCAAAATTGTTTTTACCATTTGTACCTTAGACGGTTGTAGTGGTGTATCCACTATCAAGCTTTTAAATGCAAAAATTTCATTGCTATACGGAATTCTATTTTGAAACAATTTACCGTTAATTTTTCTGTGAAGAGTTAAGCCCTTTTTACAACAAGAAAATGACTCAATATTATCGTGGTTCAAAAATTTTAACCCTAAAATAATGGGTATTTTGGTATCGATAATATGAAAAATTACGTTTCTTACATAACCTTGACTGTACGCTACTGTACACTCAAATGTTCCCAGTATAGGCAAGGTTTTGTTTTCAATACCACTTATTGTGCCGTTATGCGGCTCCGAGTTAACGTTATGTTTTTCGACCAAAGATTTTGGTATCAAATTTAAATAACTTCCTGTGTCTAAACAGGCACTATTTTCGAAAAAACTATTGGTGACAATTTTAATGTCAATCATTAATTTTGGTCGAAGTGACTTAACGTTATAACAATGCGAGTTGACATTTTTTGCCGGGACCGGTAATCCTCGCTTCTTGATTCCGGTCTTCACTGAAAAAGGCTCTCTGGGCCCAAAAGAGAATGAAAAGTTTCTGTTTTATCGGTATTATCGTCTACAACATTATAAACAATAGGCGTTTTATTCAACTCGGAAGTTGTTCCGACTGTTTTGAGTGTCTTATCGGTATTTTTAATAGACATAGCCCGATTATCTTGACGTTGGCGGTTATTTTGATAACCGGTTTTATTTTGATTGCCACGTTTAATTTGATTTCCCGCCCAAAATGTACTATTTGATGCACTAGAGGTTCTTTCCCTATAAAATTCAGCTTTAGCAGCTACTGTTGTAGCGCTAGTCAAGCGGTCAAAATCTAAAACCATATCACGGTAAATCTGATAATCTGCTATTTTTATTTTTTGAGCCATAAGAAGGCCGCCAAAAAATTCTACCACAGTCTCTGCACTAAGTGGTTTAGATTCATCAATATTACCGTAATGTTCTTTAATAGCTTCAACACACGACTGAAGTTCTTCAGTTAATTTGGTACTATAAACGTGGTACTTATCGTTAGAATTAAATGGTATGTCAAATATTTTAGAAACTCTCTGAAACGCATTATATTGCCCCGCGAAACGTGAAGTGATAAATTTTTTAAATTTAACGAAAGTGTCTAATTTTTCTTCGGAAGCTCTCATTTGGCTGAAAACGTTAGTTCCGAATTTCAATTTTGCATGCATAACTAATTCGGACTCAAGGTTAGGGTCAACCTCTTTCACTAGCAAAATGAACAGTTGTTCCATTTTGTTTAAAAATCCTCCTGCTTCGGCAGTATCGGTACCGTAAAAAATCGGCTGCGCAGCTAAAGTGCGCTCGATCAGTTTTGCGTTCTGATTTTGATAACTGCCCTCAGTTTTAACACCGAGTGCGTTATCGGGTCTATTCACTATTTCCCTAATTTTAGCGTAAATATTTGTTATATTTTCTTTGATAATTATAAGTTCATTTTGGTCAGTACAATCGGCTTCTTGTTTTTTGAAAAAAATAATTTGAGCGTTAAGCTCCTTGAACGACATGATGAATTATTTACCGTTAAATGTAAAATGAACTTTTGATACTTGGACTTTTGAAATACCAGGTTTCAGCTGGGTTTTTGATTTTTTATACTAGCCGCGACGGGTTCTAGTACCTAGTTAGTCCCTAGGATTTTGAACAATATTACCGTGATTCAATATTTTTTTCTCTGATTTTTAAACTAAAAAAAAATAAAAAATCCAACGAGATCCTAGTTTGAGGTTCACTTCTGGTACCACTGTTGTAATGTATGGATATTGTTTTCAAAAAAAGTCACAGTTGCTCATGTATTTTTCTAAGAAATGAAGAATTGAAGTTTATATGACATTAATTCCAAAGCGCTATTTTTGAATTATTTTCGTCACTGATTCTCCTTTAGGACTTTTGATGTAACGTGAGAAAATAAAATTCTCAAAAATCGTCTTGAAGTTCATCAACAATTTGTTTTTGACGTATTTGAGTACTTTTTTCAAGTTACCTTGTTATTATTGGTGAACTTATTATATCAAATTTCTTTCGTCAGTATTTTCATAGTTCATCTTATAAGACTTGTACATGGTGCCCTCAAAAGGAATTCTGGTAAGGGTCGACTTGTTTTAGCATGGTAAATCATTTAGCACCGACTTAGTGGGTCACACTATGTTATCTGATGAGGGCGGGTCAAGAGTCACAGAAACTCCCCCTGTTAAACTCTGATACCATTTTTGCCTTCTCTCTAGGTGACGCTTTTAAGTTGAGCATGCCCCATGATTGCTAATATTTCATCGATGAAAAGTTGGACCCTTCTGATTATGTGGTTTGGTGAGTACTTTCAGTTTATTACAATGATTACCTGGAAATTGGATCTCCTTTGACCTTGAACGAGAAATTAAAATCACTTTCCACAACAGATTTAAGGAGTCATTTTTACTTGGATAGTTTGTATAAAGTTATACATTATTTTATTACAGAAGGATATGGCGCGATTATTTTGATAGTTTTATATGACGTAGTTTAAAAGTATAAATATAACATTTAAATGTCATATTATTTATGAGCCTTTTGTGTGTTTGTTCTGGAGACCGTAATTTTTCAACTTTTCATTTCTTATCCCCATTTAAATGTTTTTATGCGTTATAAATATATATAAATATGTATTTTCATCTGTTATTAGCAATGGGCTGAATTTGTATTTTAAAGATATAATAAATATATTGCCTTCAACTTATTACCCACAACGTTTTTAAACCTAAAGTTTTCTCTGCTCATCTGCCTGTTGAGTATTTATATACTTATGATAGAATTTACTTCTTGACGTAACTTTATTGATGCTCGTGCTTCGTGATTGACTCTTTCAGGACATTAAGGAAGACTGATGATGGTATGTCTGAGCTACGATGGTATGGACCGGGCGAAGTGATACAATGTCTGGAAAAATTAGATTCATGTTAATATTCTCAACAAAAATAAATTGCTTAACGTTATGCTTGACCATAAACGATGTTTATAGTGGAGACTAATATCTACATGCTCTCCTAGATTTAGAGATGCTCTTTTTTCTATTGTACGTAGGTTATAGATTGTGCCCATGGGTTAACTCATTTACTAGTGTACATTTTGACATGGTTTGGAGCTGGTACATGCACAACAAACTTGAAAGCTCAGAGCAAATTTAGTCTAACCCAATACAATCTTCTCGCGATAAGCTGCGAGAGATTTAGCATCTGGGGTAATACAATACATATACTTCGCGACTCACTTGTTCTTCCACGCTCTATGTCACCTCGCTAATAGTACGCAGTATGTTGTTAGGATTCGAATGTTGAAACGTTTACTTTGCAGATATACCACAGCATAGTGCAGGTTGTCATGCTTTACTGAATGGTGGCCGTCTTGAGTGTGGCTGAGTTTTAGTGGCTGGCTACTGGCATTAGTTGAGTTACTTTGGTCGCCGGATGACTCGAAGAACTTCTGAGCAATGCTATTCTCTGTAACCTACAACTACACCTGGCTTGTAGAGACAGTTGGATCGAGACATAGAACTTAGGGCAGCTCTCGATATGTTTTAAAAGAGTGAAGTAATACAAATCCTCTCACTTATATCTGACTATATAGTCAGAATTATATCTCTATGCCTAATTGCTTCAAAGTTTACATTCGTTTCAGGAGTACTATTATTTACCGAGATGACGAGGTCTTTATCTCTTATTATAATTGTCCGCGAAATTATCCTATTGCAAGCAGAAACATTACCGCATTCATTAGAATGTCTTGTGCTTCAAATTATATACTTTTTTGCAAGGTCCTTATTTTTGATCAGTTTTCATCGTGGCAATTAATTGCCCAGGATGGTATGAACAACATTACAGCTTACTTCCTATTATCTATATGCACGGCTTAATCTGAATTTAATGGAAGGAAGTGGGGGTGGGATTGGTGGAGGCTTTAGTACAATGATTCGACGCGTGATGAACGTTATATAAGTATATTTATTAATCAAGTTCCACTTTCTATTGAGGTCTATTGACTTAGCGAATACAATAATTTTTATTTAATATGATACCCAATGAATTGTTGCCAATATCACTGTATGTCATTCTATAGACCGCTCTCTGTGCTGAAGATTTATTAGATTCATCAGAGCAACCTTGAGTGTCATATGACATATATCCTGTGGACGGAAAGAAAGCTGTTGTTGTGTGGACACGTTTGTGGGTGGTGCTGTCTAAATAGTTATCTGCGCAACTCGGAATTATTCTTTTTACATTTGTTAGCAGGATGGGTGTCGCCGATTTTTTCGCATCAATTGCTAGTCGAAGGGGCTATCTTTCGTGTTCCCGGGAGAACTCTACACTCGTTTGGAGAGATATTGATTATATTATCACAAATGGATTACCCTCGGGTACCTAAATGACAANAAATTACGTCAAAAACATTAATTGATGAACTTCAAACGTTTTTAAGACTTTTTTCTCGTTACACCAAAGTCCTCATAAAATCACGTGACGAAATAATCCAAAAATAAGGTTCGGAATATGTCATATATTAATTCTTATTTCTTCAAAAATAAGATCACGTGACCTTTTTGGAAAATATCATTATGCTCAAAACTCTTAAATTAGGTGTTTAATTGCCTAAAAATTTTTTCGGCGTAATTTGAGTACTATTTGTTAACTTGAACCAGAACCTTATTTCTTAATTTAAAGGTCACGTGATCGTTCTTGGAGTTTGATGTCATGGAAAAAAATCTTAAAAGCTTCTAAAGAAAATCTTCATTTTTTTTCAAAAAATGTTTTAAGCAATTTTTGAAAAAACAGTACTATTTTGGCCAACCTTATTCCTTGAATATACGGTCACGTGATCATTTTTGGGCTATGGTNAAAATTGCAAAAAATAAGTACTGTGATACATTATAAGTTTCCAAAAAAAAACGGACAAACGTCATTTTGTTTTAAAGTTTATTGATAACTTTATAACTGATCTTGTCATTAATGATTAAGCGCCGTAAAATGCGAATGTTGAATGGTAGCTGGATGGCCGAAATCAAGTCTACGAGTTAAACTCCTATATATAAAATCCAAAAAAATGTTTGACATATGACGTCATTTTGAACGCTCACGCGTTTTTCACTTTTTTTAACAAAAATTATTTTTTTTCCCATATCGCCGAATTTTTTTTCCAAAAAACTTTCGGCGATATTGCCCCCCCCTGCATACGGTATAATTTATACCCCAGCCAATATTATCCGGAACGATATGATTTTAATTTTCTTTGTGATGACTCCTCCTTGTGGAAAAACTTCTAGGAAATCATAAATAAAAATGATCTCTGCGAAAATTTTTCTTCAAAATTTCATCACGAAAGTCTTCAAAAACGCAAAATCATTTCTGAAATTTCATGATTTCCTAAAAATAACTTATTAGCGAGCTGGAGGTAGAGAATTGTTGGTGATCGGTCTTTCTTTGACACTCTATTTACTTATTAACGGGTATGCTCAGAAATTCTGTACAACGACGTACTCAGATGGTGGTAATCTATCACCAGTGGTGATTCACCACCCAACTTTGAAAAATCATATTTCTCTTCCTGGATTAGTTATAGGTGACAAAGTAAATTTATTTTGAAGCTGAAACTAATTTACGTCTAATAAAAATATCAATTTCTTTGTTCGCGGTATCAAAATTATATTTTTTTTCTTCGGTAGCATTTAAAATTTGCAATTTTTCAATAAAGTAGTCATTTGCAGAAAAACGGTACATTTTTTATGTTTGACATATGAATATAAAAAAATAAACCTAAAAACTGCAAGCATTTGGGTCTCATTGAAACGCCGGAAATAAGACGCTAGCAGCTGTTTGCCCTGATTGGCGCGCAAGATAGATGTACATTTTTCAATGAGATTAGTATATGAGAATACCCGAGTAAAATGAATTTGAATGAATAAATATGAAGAAACGAAAAAATTGAATGAATAAAAAATCAGTTTTTATTCAAAAAATTGTAAATTTTGAATCAATATTCCTGAAATTTAGGGACAGAGAATGATTTCAAATTTCTCTTTGGTGAAAACCTTCAAATAGAAAAAAAATATTATTTTCAAGTTCAAAAACTCATGTCAATTTGACAAAGTTCTTATATCGTAAAAAGTAAAAAAAAAGAGAGAATATTTGACTGCTAAATGATAGAGCATAGAATATGCTGCATAGTACAAAACCTAACGAATTCAAATGACAAGTTGATCTTATGATATTAATTGTATCGTTTTATCACACTTTTGTAAATATCCCGGCCCAGATTAGCAAACGTAGTGTGTTTTTAAGTAGTAGAGCCGGGATATTTACAAAAGTGTGATTAAGGGATATAAAACTAAGCTCGCCGGAGTCGAGCTGGTAATATATTACCAAAATGAGTATGGGGGTTAAGTTAGCAAAAAAAGTTTTGTCGAGCCTACCATAATCTTAGATTAGACTTAGATTTGACTAACCTTTGAACATGTTGCTTAGCTTATGTAGATTATTAATCTACATACGCTAAGCAACATGTTCAATTGTTAGTTTTAGCTATCAAAGACTAGAATATAAAATATATTATATAATACCGATAATCGATTCTATCCTCAATTAAAAATAATATATCAAACTTTCTGGAGAATAATCACTTTTAGAAAACCTGATCAGCTCTAAGCTTATATTTTGAGCCTTATACAGAGAACACGATGAAGGAAAATGGGGACCAAAAAAGCAAAGAAAAAGTTTGCAAACTCACGCAGAATTCAAATATCAACTTCTTCTTGATGGAACAGTGGCAGCCTTCAGAGCGCCCGGACTCTTTTTACAAGATTCATTGATTTTAAAAGAAGATTCTGGTTAGTTAACACTCTCAGGCACAGACCCATAAAAGTAGCTCTCATTTTTTGGAAAAGACCGGAAATGAAATAAATAATCAAAATAAAATTTCAAGGTCCAAATCGCCAATAGAGTTTGCGATTAATTTTTGAAAAATAAAAATAATTTTTTTTTATTCGAAATTTATTTTATTCTTCTTTTTCTCTTGATTTTTCGCAAAGAATCTTAAAGCATCTGGTAATTAGAGACTGGAAATCGGATGTTATTTCCGAGGTAGTCACTTTTTAAAAAACTTAATTCTTAATCTTCCACAGTCAAGTTTTTTGTTTTGAGGTCTCTGACTGATTTTTAATAGTTTCGATAGTAAATTCTACTAAAATCACAAGTTTTAAAAAAATCAAGTATTCCAAAATAATCACTTTTCCACCGCAGAAATAAAGTGTTCAACATTTTGATTGTCTTAATATAATTATATAGAAATTTAAGTCTATCTAAGATAGACTATCTTTAATTTTAATGGCTTGACAACAATTATATCGCTAACACTTCTACTTTAGAGAAGCCATAAAAGTGGCCTTGGTGCCTGAGAGGGTTACCAATACTCAAATAAATAAAGGGGTTAACGTAAATAATTAAACAAAACCTTTGACGAACTATGTTTCTAACTCCCTGAACGATAATTTTCATAATATTTTACTTTTGCTCATATCTAAAGGGAGAAGTGTACACATTTTTTTTTACGATTTTTAGCTAAATTCCTGCCGGTGCCTGAATCGCCGATAATTCTACACATTTAAGTATTTCACTTTTTTAGAACCTATTGCAAACTCCTAAAAAATTGTTAAAAAATGCCGATTTTTGTGATTTTCTATCCCCAAAAACTGCCATTCTTGAAAAAAAAATCGACATAAAAAAAATGTTTTCGAAAGTAGTAAGCTTCCACCCCAGGAATTCATTTCTGGGGTCAAAAATCACTTTTGAGCAACTTTTTTTTCAACCAATGAGGAAGCACCAAAATTTTGAAAATTTATGTCAAAAAATTAATTTCCTTAAAATTTGACGCAGAATGGCTATCTTGGATTTTTCTGAATGTTGACAATATTATGTTGTGCCATATAGAAAATCCTTCATTGTTCACCCTGGGTTCACCCATCCTAATCCCTTTATCACACTTTGGTTTGAAAATGCTGTTGGGAGATTTTTCTAGGCTTAAATATACTAGAAAAATCTCTCAACAGCATTTTCTAACCAAAGTGTGATAAAGGGATATATCGCCGAAAGTGCCAATATCGCTTAAAATGCCCAATATCGCCGATTTTTTGTACAAAAACTTTCAGTGATATCGGGTCCCCCCTGTAGCATGCCGAAATTCAATTAATGCTTGATAGCTAGCCAGAAGAGTTTCCTTCTCTTTAGACTGTATTTGTATTTTTTTAGAATATTACGAATGGTGGTATCCATATTTGACAGCTAATGAGCATTATTTATCTATCACTCCCGATTTATCAAATTTACTTGACAAGTTAAAATGGGCAAAAACGAATGATTATGAAGCAAAATTGATAGCACAAAAGGGATCA
The DNA here is from genome assembly GCA_004367855.1 of Oikopleura vanhoeffeni. Classification (NCBI taxonomy): domain Eukaryota; kingdom Metazoa; phylum Chordata; class Appendicularia; order Copelata; family Oikopleuridae; genus Oikopleura; species Oikopleura vanhoeffeni. Next base: position 23,042 of record SCLH01002201.1, on the reverse strand, counting down.
AAATTAGCTCAAGAATTATTTAAACCAGAAAATGTTTACTGCTATTATGCGAGGGCCTTGATGATGTATAGGTAAAACTTTGCGAATTTATACCAAATGCGATTATTGTTAACCGAATTAAATATACATTCTAATTCGCCCTGCAGTTCTTTAAAATCTCATATCCACGTACTCACACATGATATCGCTATACAGTGAGGGGAAGTATAGGCCGGCGATATTTGCCTATACTGTTCCTCACAGAGTACTAGACAATGTTTTGCTGCCTTTTTACTCGGTGGTACATTTTTCAAGTGATATCATCCCATCTCAAAACGTTAAATATTAATTCGTCGAAAATCGTAATTTCGATTTTTCAAATATGAAAATAATTTTTCCTATAAAATCGTCTTGGCGTTAGTGGTGTTAGTGAATTTTGGGATTTCAGAGGCTTCGTACGGTTAGAAAAATATAGACTGAACATTTTGGAAACAAACATTAGAAAGATCTATCTTTCATCTCACGATTCCATTCGACAGTTTAGTACCACTCTCACCAACCATCTGGTTAACCGCGGTTAAACACGAGTCCCTCAGCTTTTTTCAAAGAATCAAGGATCATAGAGCAGCTCTATTAGAGCTTAAATCAGAAAGTTTTGAGATTTGGTGAGAATCTAGAAAATTGTCTGAATTTTAGTGAATCGGTTCTGTTTTTTTCGATTTTTGCCTCAGGGGTCAGGAATTTGGCTGAATGTACCGAAAAAGGGTGTTTTTTGGACGTTCTGATAAAGGCTTTTTCTGTGGAAATGCCAGAAACGTCATTTCGGAATGTAACAAGCCCTAGGAGTGGTTAACATCGAATTGGTCGTACTTTTTTGAATTTCGCCCTGATTGGCTGTAAATCGACAAAAAAGTGCGCGAAAATGACAATTTTAAAAATAACAGTGATAATTTGAAAATTTAAATGTCACCAAAAGATTTCTTGGGTATGGTTTGCTGGAACCGATATTAGCAACTATGGTCTGATTTTCAACACACACAGTGCTAGAGATCAAATCTTAATTTCAAGAAAAAACTTTAATTTGTTTTCTAAAATCCGCTGTGGTCAAAATCAGACCATAGTTGCGAATATCGTTTCCAGCAAATTATACCCAAGGAATCTTTTGGTGACATTTAAATATTCTAATTATCACTTTTATTCTCAAAATTGTCATTTTCGCGCACTTTTTTTGTCGATTTACAGCCAATCAGGGCGAAATTCTAAAAAGTACGACCGATTCGGTGTTCATCACCCCTAGGGCTTGTTACATTCCGAAAATGACGTTTTTTGCATTTCCACAGAAAAAGCCTTTTATCAAAACGTCGAGAAAACACCCTTTTTGGNGGCACATTCAACTAGATTGCTGACTCCTGAGGCAAAAATCGAAAAAAACAGAACCGATTCACTAAAATTCAGACAATTTTCCGGATTCTCACCAAATTTCAAGACTTTCCGATATAAGCTCTAGGATCCTTGTTTCTTTTTTAAAAGCTGAGGGACTCGTGTTAAACCGCGGTTAACCACATGGTTAGTGGGAGTGGTACTAAACTGTCAAATGGAATCGCGAGATCAAAGATTGATCTTCCTAATGTGTTTTTCAGAAATGTCCAGTCTGCATTTGTCTAACCGTACGAAGCCTCTGAAATCCCAAAAATCACTAACACCACCCCCTTAAAGCGCATTTTGAGTTTTTAAAATCTGACGCTTTAACGAGTCGAAGGGGAATAAGCGCGCTTTAAGGAGACTACTTTTAAGGAGGTAGGGACAGTCCCTGGGACTGTACAATGTTTATCCCCTTATCACACTTTTGTTCCAATTCCGGCCCTGATGAGCAAATTTAAATTGTTTTTAAGTACAGTAGTTGGGCCGGGATTGGCACAAAAGTGTGATAAGGGGATATATTGATGGTGGCAGGAAGCGGTCAAAGTTCAAAAAATCGAAAACATTACATCGAGCTAGCGCCTACGCTTGATTATAATTTGACGAGTTGTTAGTGTTTATAGAATCCTTGTAGATTTCCCTAAGGTGTTTTTCTCATAATTTTGAAATTCAACCCCAAGGTCTGACATGACGTGTAAGTTAAAATTTCGAGTATCAGATTTCGGATGACGAAAAGGTCTCAATTACGCTTTCAATTTTGCCACAGGGTGAATCGCCACCAGAGATCACGAAAATGACCCTGACGATTTGAAATAAAGAATTTCAAAAATAAAAAATCCGTTTTAATGTGTTTAAGGGGTGTGGTGTGTTAGAATGTTGGAATTGCTGGGAAATAGCCACTCATCCGTCCGCTGGACTGGAAGGGTTGAATAACGGGCAGAATAAGAATAAATGAGAAAAAAAATACGGGAGACTAAACCTTCTCTATCACCCTGCAAGTAACTTTTTATGATTCTGGTGAAGGATGGCTCACCGGTGCGGAGTGAAAAACTGGTAAAATATGTTCTCAATTCACACAAAAATCGGAATAAGTCGTCAATTTTGTTTCAAAATTGAAATAAACATAAACTTTATGAAACCTACGACATTGTTGATATTTTTGTCCGTTATTTCGTTGAAAAATTATTCTCTGTTTGTTTTATGTACGGTACAAATTAAATTCAGAATTCTCTTTAAAATTCGGAATAAGTCGGGTCAATATGTTTCAAATGATAATAACATAAAATGTATGAAACCTACGACATATTGTTATATTTTTAATCCGTTATTTTCGTTGAAGAATTAATTCTGTTTGTTTTTATACGTAAACTAGGTTCATATCATATAATTTTCATTGTCGGTGAAGTAGTTGCAGGAATCATGTTTTTGACGCGTGTGTTCTCGCGTCATTCCCCCACACTGGCTGAGCCAACAAAATAACGCAATATGATTGGTTGAAATATAATTATCATCACTTAGAATAATTATTGTTATTCGACCGAATACTAGAAAAAAATATGAACTATTTGTTCCACTCATGCATTCTTTACACCCACAACCCCTTAAGGGTGGGTGTCGTAAATCTGGTACTTTCAATCCCACCTCATAAATATCTAGGGTTTTTATTAAATGTATCTTCTTTTAGACTCACATACAAAGGCTCAAAATTTACACAAAGTAGCGGATAAATGAGAACAAAATGTGGTCGCAAGAATTTTTCCAAATTTTGACCTTTTTTTTCTAGAATTCACTTGAACGCCGATTTTTTCCAGTTTTCGACTTCAAACTCTATCTCTTTTTAGACGAATGTTTTGAAATGAAGCCGTTTTTTTCGACTAAGGTAGGATAAATATACATGCGGTCAATGTGATTAGAAGGAATTTCTGATTAATATTCTAGAAATCTAGAAAAATTGACTGGAGTAAACCCGGAAATGAAAGTTCGAAAAAGAAGTCGTCTGATCGGAACAAAAGTACCACCAAATTGAATTAAGAGTTCACTGATCAAAAAATCTGCTTACGGCTAATCACGAATTTGAACCAATCAGCGTCAAATTCGATAATTAGGTTCAACATTTTCACTTAATTTCTAGAATTCGATTAAAACATTTTCGATAATTTTAATGTCATGCATCGTTTTAGGCGGGTCATATTCACCGATAAAAAATGTTTATATTATGGTAAAATACCAGTTTTATACGGGTTATGGCTAAAAATTCGAATTTTGAAAATTCTAGAATTTGTTCTAGATTGTTTTAAATAAAATGATTGCCACCATGAGATTCCTTGAATTCACTTTAGTCATAATTAGGCCTCCCGAGCAAAAAAACAGGTACTCGATAAAAAGGTCGATGCTAATGTATCATAAATTAATTCTATAAAGGCCTCAAAAAACAACAACACCCACCCCCTTAGGCTATCATGTAGAGAATTTTTTTTTGGTCATTTTAAGACTTAGTATTTTTTTTGTTCTTCAAAAATTTTTTCTAAAAAAATCGA
>SCLH01002201.1:1854-18925 GCA_004367855.1 Oikopleura vanhoeffeni | reverse complement strand
TCAATCTCAAGTTCATCGTAGAGACTTGAAAGTATCCTCCAAAAAAATCGGAAGAATCGACTTTTTGATGAACGTATTAGCAACTATGGGTCAATAATGTACTGAAAGATCGCCAGAAAGCAAAAACTGGTCAACACTCAAGGTCAACCTCAAGTTCATCGTTTAGACTTGCAAGTACCCTCTAATAATCGGAAGGGTCGACTTTCTTATGAACGTATTAGCAACTATGGCCCATAGTCTATGGGTCAATAATGTACTGTGACTTTTTTGCTCTGTAGTTTTTGCTCTCCAGGGACGTTTCAGTACATTATTGGGTGAACTACTAAGTTCGCACGTCCCGATATACTCTCTAGCTACCACTTTTTGATTGAGGGTCGGCGACCAATATTTGACCTCTAATGACCGGCAAAGTACAAGGTCAATCTCAAGTTCATCGTATAGACTTGAAAGTACCCTCAAAAGAATCGGAAGGGTCGACTTTCTGATAAACGTATTAGCAACTATGGGTCAAGTCATGTTTGACTTTACTCCAGAAAACAAAAAACTTAATAGCCGGCACTGATGAGCTGCCCTTTTTGTTCAATATCTCACGAGGACAACGTAAAGGTAGTTTAGTTTTCCACATTAAAATTGGAATTTTTTTCTATGAATAATGCTTGGAGCGAGTTTTCCAAACTTCTTGCTCGTTCAAATGCAAAGATAAATATTGCAAAGCAAGATCAAAAATGCAGCTTTTGGATACAAATTTAATAACCACAAGAGTTCAAACTCGAAAAGATGGCAAGAAAAAATTTGTATTTTGTGGATCGCGAAAACCCAAAACTTGGTTCTCATACTTTCTTCGTACCCATCGTTTTTTCATTCCAAGATAGGAAAAATAAGCCAACCTACATCAAATTATTAACTTTTTTGAAACAAAAATTTTTCGAGATCAATAATTTTGAATTAGAAATTAACGGCTTTAAATTGGACTGTGAAATAACGATGATTAAAGCAATTGAAGAAACTTTCAAAACCCTATATTGACTTTGCACGATCATATAGTCCGATCGTGGTTTAAAAAAATAACTACCATTTTTGGTAAAGATTTTTAATAAAAGTAAAGTTTTAAGGGATATTTGGAAATTCTTCAAGGCGTTTTTATATTGAACCAATTTATTGATCCACCTGGTTAATCACATTCGCTTTGAACTTATCCCTATTTTGCCTGCTGCGAAAAAACCGAATGGAAGAATTCCTATTTATCTTTGTGATAATTACTTCAAAACGGACGCTCTATTTCCTCCTCAGTTTTGGAATTATCATCAAAATATCATAACAACCAGGATTGTTGATTTGACAACTAATCCCTTGAGCGGATAAATCGAAGATTGAAAGAAACCTGCTCAACTGGTCACATTTCATTCCACAAGTGTTGCCGAACTCTTCACAAATTCAAAACTTCTTATGTCAAAGAATATGATTTTCAATTACCGGCAATAATCTTCAAAATCGACGAAATTCTCAACAATTGCTCGCCATCAAGAAATCCTGAAAATTTTGGACCAGTGGTCATTATTAATAATGACTGCAAATCGTCATTCTGTATTTCATATTTATGAATTGGTACTGTCAATGTCTTTCAACATATTCACCCGAATTGTCTACCGACTTTCAAATTCCTGAAGATCATCTTTTGATAGAACTTCCTTTATGTTAACTTTACTTCATAATAAACTCCAAAATAAAAACTTTTACCAATTTATTCAATTATTTATCTATTAATATTATCTTTAATATATTTTTTTAAACGTGAAGTATAAATATACTGTATATTACGCAATATTGTACACGCATATTGTACACGCTGTATGATACAAAGTACTGGCCTCTTAATCATTTGCAGCTCTAGCCCTACCACACCTGTAGCGCCCCTGGTGTGGTAGCTAGAGAGTATATCGGACGTGCGAAACTTAGTAGTTAACCCATAATGTACTGAAACGTCCCTGGAGAGCAAAAACTAGAGAGCAAAAAAAGTCACAGTACATTATTGACCCATAGACTATGGACCATAGTTGCTAATACGTTCATAAGAAAGTCGACCTTCCGATTATGAGAGGGTACTTGCAAGTCTAAACGATGAACTGGAGGTTGACCTTGAGTGTTGACCAGTTTTTGCTTTCTGGCGATCTTCAGTACATTATTGACCCATAAGTTGCTAATACGTTCATCAAAAAGTCGATTCTTCCGTTTTTTTGGAGGATACTTTCAAGTCTCTACGATGAACTTGAGATTGACCTTGAACTTTGACCGGTTATAAGAGGTCAAATATTGGTCGCCGACCTTCAATCAAAAAAACTGGCTAACCGAAAAACGCTTAATTTTCACTGGCCAAAAAATCAGCCTTCTAGCACTCCATACGGCTTCGCTAGAACTTGATTCCAGACTACCTGTAAAATCACGAAAAATTGACCGAAAAATCGATTTTTTTAGAAAAATTTCTGAAAGAACAAAAAAAAATACTAAGTCTTAAAATGACCAAAAAAAATTCTCTACAAGATAGCTTAAGGGGTGGGTGTTGTTGTTTTTTGAGGCCTTTATAGAATTAATTTTATGATACATTAGCACGACCTTTTTATCGAGTACCTGTTTTTTTGCTCGGGAGGCCTAATTATGATAAAGTGATCCAAGGAATCTCATGGTGGCAATCATTTTATTTTTAAAACAATCTAGAACAAATTCTAAAATTTTCAAAATTCGAATTTTTAGCCATAACCCGTATTAAACTGGTATTTTTACCATAATATAAACATTTTTATCGGTGATATGACCCGCCTAAAACGATGCATGACATTAAAATTTATCGAAATGTTTTATCGAATTCTAGAAATTAAGTGAAAATGTTAACCTAATTATCGAATTTGACGCTGATTGGTTCAAAATTCGATTAGCCGTAAGCAGATTTTTTGATCAGTGAACTCTTAATTCAATTTGGTGTACTTTGTTCCGATCAGACGATCTTTTTTCGAACTTTTCATTTCCGGGTTTACTCCAAGTCAATTTTCTAGATTTCTAGATAATTAATCAGAAATTCCTTCTAATCACATTGACCGCATTATTTATCTACCTTAGTCGAAAAAAACGGCTTCATTCTAAACATTCGTCTAAAAGAAGATAGAGTTTAAAGTCAAAACTGGAAAATCGGCGTTCAACGTGAGATTCTAGAAAAAAAAAGGTCAAAATTTGGAAAAAATTCTTGCGACACATTTTGTTCTCATTTATTCCGCTACTTTGTGTAAATTTTGAGACGCTTTGTATGTGAGGTCTAAAAGAAGATACATTTAATAAAAACCCTAGAATTATATGAGGTGGGATTGAAAGGTACCAGATTACGACACCCACCCCTTAAGGGGTTGTGGGTGTAAAGAATGCATGAGTGGAACAAATAGTTCATATTTTTTCTAGTATTCGCCATAACAATAATATAATCTTAAAAAGTGATGAAATAATATTTTCAACCANAAGCCGTTAATTTCTAATTCAAAATTATTGATCTCGAAAAATTTTTGTTTCAAAAAAGTTAATAATTTGATGTAGGTTGGCTTATTTTTCCAATCTTGGAATGAAAAAACGATGGGGTACGAGAAAGTTTTGGGTTTTCGCGATCCACAAAATACAAATTTTTCTTCTTGCCATCTTTTCGAGTTTGAACTCTTGTGGTTATTAAATTTGTATCCAAAAGCTGCATTTTTGATCTTGCTTTGCAATATTTATCTTTGCATTTGAACGAGCAAGAAGTTTGGAAAACTCGCTCCAAGCATTATTCATAGAAAAAAATTCCAATTTTAATGTGGAAAACTAAACTTCCTTTACGTTGTCCTCGTGAGATATTGAACAAAAAGGGCAGCTCATCAGTGCCGGCTATTAAGTTTTTGTTTTCTGGAGTAAAGTCAAACATGACTTGACCCATAGTTGCTAATACGTTTATCAGAAAGTCGACCCTTCCGATTCTTTTGAGGGTACTTTCAAGTCTATACGATGAACTTGAGATTGACCTTGTACTTTGACCGGTCATAAGAGGTCAAATATTGGTCGCCGACCCTCAATCAAAAAAATAGCTAACCGAAAAACGCTTAATTTTCATTGGCCAAAAAATCAGCCTTCTAGCACTTCATACGGATTCGCTAGGACTTGATTCCAGACTACCTGTAAAATAACGAAAAATTGACCGAAAAATCAATTTTTTTGAAAAATTTTTGCAGAACAAAAAAAATCCTACGTCTTAAAATGACCAAAAAATAATTCTTTATAAGATAGCTTAAGGGGGTGGCATAAACCCGGNGTATATTTTTTCATGCTCATTATAGTTAGCTGAACCGATTTTAATATGTTTCAGCTTCATAAAATTATTTTTATCTATTTTAGGAAAGATTTGAGTTCGGGTTTTCTTCTTTGAAATCGTAAAAATTTGAAAAAAAAATCGAAGCATTATGAAAATTTTCCGCATTTTTTGTCTAAAATTGTTTTTGTTTTAATAACTGAAATCTGTGGGTAAAAACCCAATAAATAGCCATTTTAACTTTTTTCATGGATNCTACATATTTTCTGACCGCTGTTTGAAAAATCATAAAATTTTATTTTTCATTTTTCATCGACTTTTTCAGAAAAATTATGAAAATTTTCCCCAATTCAAGGCCAAAATTTTTTATTCGTGGTTTTTTGAACTCTCCATAAAAAATCAGGCAGAATAAAATATTAAATGTTTAGGCATCTATTAAATCGCCGTATGTCAACTAATCGGTCGATCGCGCGTTTATCATTTTGAAACTGTTGATGAAATTTTTAACACTTGACTGTGCACTCGATAAGTGCCAAGCTGTTTTTCTCTACTTTTTGCCAATTTTTACTCTTTTTCATGGAAAAAAACCTTTGATATTTAAGAAATTTTTGACTGTGCAAAGTAATGAGGTAACTTATTAGCGGAGTACACCCGACAATGCCTGAAGTTTATTAATATCGTCTTTAAAAACAAATTCAATAGTCGGGTTAAGTTGGAAAATGATGCACAGTGCAAAGTGGTTTTTTGTACTTTTAACTATAGTTAGTTATTTTTAGGAAATAAAAATGTTAACGTTTGTAAGAATGAACACTTTTATTTAAGATAAAAAAAAAAAATTTTTCCACATTTTTTTCTTTCATATATTGCTCTGAAAAAATGTGCCAATCTGCTGGACTTATGCCACCCCCTTAAACACATTAAAACCAATTTTTTATTCTTGAAATTCCTTATTTCAAATCGTCCTTGAAAGTTGAAAAAACTATCCACAAGTAACGCAAGAGAGCAAAATCGATAAATCACTTCAAATTAACAGTTTAAAATCACTTAAATTCATATCATGGTCGAATATCGGTTTTATGCCGGTTAAAGCAAAAATATATTCGAATTTTTAAAATTCTAGATTTTGTTCTAGATTGTTTTGAAAAAAATAATTGCCACCATGAGATTCCTTGGGTCAACTTTAGTCATAACCGATATTAATGTATCATAAATAAATTCTTTAAAGGGCTAAAAAAACCGACACCTACCCCCTTAAACAAAAACGAAATCATCACATCAGGCTAAAAAATTGAAACCATCGATTTCAAAAAAGTCTTATCGTATTCGAAATTCACCATTATATTATCAGAAATATTTTTGTTCTAATTAATTTAGTGCCCGTCAATCCAGAGATGTTGAATTGACTGATGAACACACATATATACAATTTGATCCCGATGCCCCTCCTTATGCACTAAATAAACATGGACATTGTTTAGAAACGAAACATACAGAATTATGATTATTTAAATTCTCCGGAAAAAAACCTTGAATCCTGTTTACTGGGAAAGTATTATTGTAATTAAATAAAATGATATTTACAACAAAAAAAATAAAAGTTTGCTGATGAGTTATTTGTTATTTGCATTACCAAAAATAAACTTATTATACATACTCTTCAAGATTTATTATATTTATTTATTTGATATGCTTTCGCATCTTCATTTTTGATGCGCTTGAAGCGCAGCGCTTCTCAAAATAACGATATACTACGTGCTCTTCTGTTCGTCAGACTATAAGTTAAGGGGTAGCAGCGATGTGGCAGACTGGCGTCAATTTGACTTACGAAAATAATTAGTTGGTTTATTTTTTTGTGCTTGTATCGTGAGCTGAACCAGAATAAATGTTTATAGCTCATTAAAATCATTTATCTATTTTAGGGAAGATTTGAGTTCGAACTTTTATTTGAATTCGTAAAATTTTCAAAAAAATTCAAATATTATTAAAATTTCACGCATTTTTCACCCAAAATGTTTTTTTCTCAAATCTGTGAATAAAAACGAAAAAATAGCCACTTTACTTTTTTTATGCATGTTTACATATCTGAATGCTATTTAAAAAATCATAATATGTTCATTTGTCATTTTTTGTCGATTTTTTTTGAAAATATATGAAAATTTTTCGCAAATCAAGTCCAAAATTTTATTAATGCTTTTTTAAACTTCTTGAAAATCATGCCAAATCAGTTGTGTTATTGTCTGGTATCTATTTGATTTCCGTATTTCAACCGATGGAAGGGTCAATCGAATATCGTTTCTGAAATACTGATGAAATTTACAACACTTGCTTGTGACACCGTGTTGCCATTTGGCACGCAATTTATAAAAAAATTATTTTAAAAAAAATCTATATAAAATTTAGGGTGTAATAGGCTACTTTACTTTTAAAAATCAGGACATTTTTTTCATATTTAAACTCAATTAAAGGTCAATTTTTTGTCCTAAAAAGCTGTTTTTCTCTATTTTTCATGAAAAAAACTTTCATATCAACCCTTGGAAGCTCCAAATTGATTTATTCGGCAGAGGCTCCTGCACCACTTAAGTGGGGCGACTTTGAGCCCTCATTACGGATAAACTACATTTATAAAAAGCACTTACTTCTCATTGAAAACAGGAATATTTTCAAAAACATTTCTTTTTCTATTCGCACTCATTAAGACCTTGGCTTGCACAATTTTTTTTCGATTTTGAATTATCTTCCCGTTTTCTCATAAATAGACGATTAGCTGCGCGATTGATCAAAAAACGCGAATAAAATTGCAGTTTGTCAAAAAATATGTTTTGAGAATGAACAAAATGTATCCGCTTATCACCGAAAAAAACATTCAGAAGAAAAATTGTCTCATTTTAGAACAAAAGACTTTAATTAAAAAAACTTCATCAGATTTGTAAATTTTAAAAAAAAATGTCGAAATGAGCAGCAAAATTTGGTTTAATCACTTACTCGCCATCGAAAACATAAAGATTAAAATAATCATTTCTTTCTCTTTCTCACTAATTCTGACCTTGGCTTTCACAATTTTTTCTAGATTTTTAATCTAACTTTTGTTTTTTCATCAAAAGACGATTTCAGCGCGATTGATCAAAAACTACAAAAGTTTGCGCTGTAGGAAAATCATTTTTTGAGAATGAAAAATGTATCCTTAGTTAAAATAAAAATTCCGAGCTCTTTAGCACAAGCTGGAATCCAAAGAAAGTATCGCCGATCGGGCCAGCTGATCGCTTAGCGTGGCATGAGAATAATCAAGCATCTGTTTGATTTTTTCAGCAAATTTTCGTTTTAGATCTGTTTTCAGCAGCTAGAGGGGTTAAAATGTCGGTTATAAAGATAGTTTTTTGCCGATTTGATCATTCGATGACAAAAATGCCTTTTTTTACAAAAGAGGAACTTGAAGATTTGTATAAATTTCAAAATTAAATAGAAAAGTATTTATTTAAAAAAGAGTTATAAAACAACGCTTGTTATAATTTAACCGCTAAGACTTCAAAATATTATCTCGGCGTAAGCCAACTTTCTGATCAGTGTTGCCGTAGCTTTCATTTGCATCTACTTCGAAAAAATCGAAGCATATTTTTTTTCGAATTTTTCTCAAAAATTGAGAAATCACTCACGTAAAAATAAAAAGTCCGATGGTGGAAAATTATTTTTAATTTCTTGAAAGATACTCAAAATACTTTCCTAAAAACTCAGTTCCTCAGATTTTATCTATCGTTCAAACTGTTTGAGCAGCACACATTTTAGAGTTTTTTGAGAGAAATTTGCAAAAAAGTAAGATAAAATAATTTTTGAACGAGACGTCCTAGGAAATTTTAACCGCCATTTTGAATTCCTAGTGGCAAACTTAATGTTAGTTGATCAAAAAATTTCCAGGACTTTTCTTTCATCCGATTTAAGCGGATTTAAATTTTTCAGCACCACTTAAGTGGTGCGGAGCTTCCAAGGTAAAGAAATTTTTTATGTGTATAATGATTCTCCCACTAATTAGTGCATTACCACCGATAATGTCTGAAGTTTATAAATATCGCCTTTAAAAAATCCCACATCGGTCAAGTTGGAAATGGAGTTGTAATGAAAAGTTGGTTTTGATATTTTTACAGATACTTAAGTATCTTGAGAAATTAAAAATATAAAAGTTTGCAAGAATGAACACTTTTATTGAAGATAAAAAATAAATAAAAAATTTTCACACTTTTTTTTTTCAAAAATCACTCCGAAAAAATGTACCAATCTGCCACATCGCTGCTACCCCCTTAAAGTCTTTCACTTACAAAAAAAATTCGTGACAAATTTTTTATGGACCATTTCGAAATACTTCAGAAAAACTTTCGGTCTCTTTTCTGATCTAAATTGACCACTGGTTTCATTGACCAGAGATTTTCTTTATCAGAATACATAACCCTTTATAAAGGAACAGAAGAAGCACGATAAACTATCGTCGATAGTTTCTCGTTATTTTGAGAAGCGCATGAAAAATTATAATTTCATTAGCCACTATAACCTATGGACCATAGGCTATGGTAGATTTGGCAGTAAATTGAATTTCTTCAAATTTTCGGAGTTTTTAACATACATAGGACATCGATCAATATGATAATAAGTTTTTTCACCACAAAAAAAGTCTAAACGAACAAGGAGTTTTTTTTGGTTCTACCTACATCAGAGCTTGCAAGTAAATTTTAATTTATAGCAAAGGAAACAAGAAGTTAGTTTAGTAGTATGAGTAGGAAACGAACCGATACACTTTCTGACTGAACCATAAAAGTTGACCTTAATTATTTGAGCTTACAGGGTAAATGTACCCAAAGGAAATTGATTCTGAGCATGAAAAAATCTCTTTGAGCCTTTTAGTGGCCAGAAAATGACTCACCAAAACTACTACGTAGTATTTTCACCGGTAAAAATACCGGCAAAAAATAAAAAAAAAATGTTAATTTTTTTTCTTTTCAAATTATATGTCTTTGATTTGTTGAGCATAGACTGTAACCTAATCTATGTAAATTGCTATAATTCAAACTTTAGTAATAACAACGAATCCTCTTAATTCTTTCGAAATATTAGGCCGAACAGGGCTTCAAGGATATAATTCAGATCAGCAAGTTTGTAAGAACTAGCCTTATCTTGCGTAAAACATGTGTCAAAATTGTTTTGCATTGCATACACTCCCAGACACATAAGCAAGACAGGGAGACCTAAGTCAAAACGGAAATATATCTCCTCCCAGGCTTTATTTTGAAATAGAACCTATATTTTTATCATAACCTGTATAATTAGTTTTAAAACTTCTGAGGAGCGCTTTGTCGATTAGTGCTATATTTTTCTAGAATATGCGATAAACCACCGTTTTTTGACTTTGTTCATCGGAAAATCTAACTCCTCCTAGCGTTAATTTCAAAATTCACTCAAATTTTTCAAACGGTAGCTCGAAAGAAGTAGAAACTTCTGAAGGAGCGTTTTGTCAATTTCGACGCCCAAACTCAAAATATGAATTTTTCAAAGGTCACGTGAAAAAATTTCCGAAAAAAAATGTGCTTCGATTTTTAGAAAGTAGCCTCAAAAGAAGCTGGAAAACAACTGAGAGAAAATTGGCTTACGTCAAGCCGAAATTTTCGAAGTTTTAGTGGTCAAATGAACGTACGTTATTTTGGTACTTAATTTTGAACAAAAATACTCAGAAAAAAATCAAAAAAACTGTCAAAAAATTTTTTGTTCTTATTTGGGTTGTTTTGTGCCTTTAAAACATAAACGATTAATTTGGTGCATTTTTATGACATAATAACCTGCAGAATTGTAGGAAACCACCATACGGTATTGGTCCATACTAGGGTTTATCGGGATGACCTCAAACTAACTTCTGGAACTAGTTGGCAGAAAATTTCTGAAATTCTCAGGGTCAACCAAAATGACCCTACGACAAGATCAATAAAATTGTTAAAATGTTCTAACTCGAACCAAAATGACCTAAAATCGACCCGAAATGACCTATAGTGGACCCCCAAATTGGTAAACTCCTAAACCGCTTACTGGATTATTTCAAAACTCGGGCATTATAATAGAGACAACACTTGAACAGTTCAAAAAATCCACGCTACAAAATGTTCCAACTCGACCAAATGGACCTTGAAGTAACCCCGAATGGAAACCTATAGTGACCCAGTTTGGTACCTCCTAAACCGCTCACTGGATTATTTCAAAACTCGGCTTAAATAGAAAACAACTTAAAAAGTCAAAAAAATAGTCAAACATGTTCCAACTCGACCCAAAGACCTGAAGTAACCCCGAAATGAGCTATAGTGACCCAATTAGCACTCCTAAACCCGACACTGATTATGCTCATAACTCGGGTAAATCCTGGAAAACAAACTCGAGAATTTCAAAAATTAGTCAAAATGTTCCAACCTTGACCAAAATGACCTTAGTGACCCTAATTCGGTATCCTTCTGACCACCGCTACACATGCGATTCGTTTTCAAAACTCGTGGCAAATTTCTTAAAAAACAACTCGAGAATTTCAAAACAAAATTAGTCAAAATGTATTCCAACTCGACCCACAAATGACTAAAGTGAGCCTTATTGGTCATCTTCGGAAAGTCGTGGGCACGCTGTGATTGCTCAAACCACGGGCAACCAAGAAAACAACTCCGAGAATTTCAAAAAAATAGTTCTCAAAATGTTCAACTCGACACCAAAAAATGACCTAAAGGTGCGCCTAATGGTATCTTTTGAACTGGTCCACTGATTATTTCAAAAAGTTCGGCAAATGCTATAAAACAATCGAGAAGTGTCAAAAAAATTAGTCAAAATGTTTCCAACTCGACCCCAAAAGGACCTGAAGTGACCCAAATTGGTCTATATTCTGAACCGGTCACTGCATTATTACTCAAAAACTTGCGCAAATGCTAGAAATGAGACTCAAGAAAGTTCAAAGAAATTTTTGGAAGTATTCCAACTTCAACCGAAATGACCTTAACCCTTGTGAGCTATATAAAAAAATCAAGTTCCGCCAGGCACCAGAGGCCACTAATTCGTGGCTATACTTAAATGTGTTGTTCACAGAAAGCTTAAGGCATGGTGATGTGAATTGCATTTCTTGGCATAAGCGAAGTTGAGAGGTAATATTTTCGCATCCAATTCTTATAATTCTAGATATTTAATTTAGGTTAGTTCTAGAAAAATATAGTTGAGAAAAGCAAGGTAACACTTACTCATCACGCTGCTACCGTCACAGTTGTCTTGACAAGTGACCTTTTTGTCGGAACACGGATGCACAGTCTGGCCTTACCGTTCAATCGTTTGGTGTGCCTTTGATTCAGTATTTCATACATTGCGAGAAGNATTTTCCGTTTTGACTTAGGTCTCCCTGTCTTGCTTATGTGTCTGGGAGTGTATGCATGCAAAACAATTTTGACACATGTTTTACGCAAGATAAAGGCTAGTTCTACAAACTTGCTGATCTGAATTATATCCTTGAAGCCCTGTTTGGCTAATATTTCATCGAGAATATGTCAAATTAGAAACCACCATACCCTTAACCCCCTAATTCAAAAGTTAGATTTTGGCCCGGTTCGCTTCCTAAGTATGAGTCATACCTAGGGCAGGGTTGTAAAGGGATCAATCCCCGACCAAATTTCCAATCCCCATCCCCTAGGGGATGAGGATCAATCCCTCCCCATTTATCCCCTAGGGAGAGAGATCAATCCCTCCCCATTTATCCCCTAGGGGGAGGGATCAATCCTTCCCCATTTATCCCCATCCCTTTTAAAACCCTGATCTAGGGTTAGACCACTGAGATTCGAATCTCCCCAAAGTTGTTCAATTTTTTAGGGTCACAATCAGGGAAATCCGACCCCAATTAAGACGACAATGACCGTTAAAACTTCCAAAAATGAACACACGAGTCAGTAGAGAGCTAATATTTTGAAAATTTCAACTTTTTAGATAGTCTTACAATAACTACCAAATGTATGTTTTATGGTTAAACGACCCCAACTAGAACAAAAATGACCAATAAAATTCCCAAAAATGACCACACGCGTCAGTAAAGAGCTGATATTTTGAAAATTTAAACTTTAAAAATAGCCTTACAATAACTATCAAATGTATGTCCTAAGGTAAACCGACCCGATTTTGAACGAAAATGACAGTTATAAATTACAGAATTGACCACGAATGCCATGGCATGCCAGTAGAGAGCTTATATCATGAAATTTAAGTTTGAATATATAGCGTGTCAACCATCCGATTTTGGGTCAATTTTTCAGATTAACCAGTTTGTGCCAAATTTAATTGCGCGTGGTGAGATTTTTTTTCTTCGAAAATCAAAATTTTTCGAGAAAAATAATAGTTTATTCTTAAAAATTGCATTTTTAATCAAAATAGACGGTTTTTGAGTCCTCAACTCGACCAAAGACGCCCAAAGAAAAGTTATATTTCATTCAATAGATATCAACCACGGTGGATGGCAATCAAGCTAAATTCAGGTGCCGCGCGAGAAAATTTTCCTTTTTGAAAATTGGGATTCGTTTGATTTTCCAAAGGGGATTTTGTGTTTTTCATTTAAATTTGTTAAAAAATGGGCCGAAGGCCGATAAAAAGATTTAATGTTTTTGTATTTAAATTTTTAAAGAAATGAGCCCAAAATCGGCCGAAGGCCGATAAAAGGAAATTTTTAGTTTTTTATTCGAATTTGTTAAAATAAGCTCAAAATCGGCCGGTGGCCAATAAAAAGAGATTTTGTGTTTTTAATTGAAAATAGTTAAAAAATAAGCCAAAAATCGGCCTAAGGCCGATAAAAGGAATTTTTTTGTTTTTCATTCAAATTTGTTAAAAATGAGCCAAAAATCGGCCGAAGGCCGATAAAAGGGGATTTTGTGTTTTTAATTTAAATTTTTGAATAAAGTTTGTGTTTTTTTTACTTGCGAAATGAAAATTGTCATTAAGGTACTTACGGCCAATAAAAAATGAAGAACTGAGTGCGGTAAAGGGTCATCTGGAGGGCAAAAACAACATTTTTTGCCCGCCAGTTTTCGGTTAAACTTGTTATTGTTGCCCGCCAGCCGCTAAATTTCGAGGTTAGGCCAATAAAAGGGTATTTTATGTTTTATATTCTAATTTGTTAGAAAATGAGCCGAAAATTGGCCGAAGGCCTATAAAAAATGGATTTTGTGTATTTGATTTTAATTTTGAAATAAAAAAGGCCCCAAATCGGCCGAAATTTAAGTTTTTTTTAAATTTGTCAATTTTTCTTAAAAAATTTAAGAAAATTTAGAAATTAATTTTTTTAAATAGGATATTTTAAAAAAAATTTTTCAAATTCGAAAACTTACTTTGAATTTGAATATTTTCGCAACAAAAAAGATTTTTTTTGATATTTTAAATTGTTTAAAAGATTTTTTTTTGTTTGAAATTTGACAATTTTTAAGCAAATTTTCTAATTTTATGAAAGATTCTTGAAAACTTGATAATTTTACCAAAAATTCGACAATCAATTTGAAATTCGATAATCTTCTAAAAATTTGACAATTTTTTTTTAAATTGTCGAATTTGAAATAAATTGTGAAATTTTTCAGATAATTGTCAAATTTCAACCAAAAAAATCTATAAAAGAATTAAATAGAAAAATTTATTTTTTGAGGATTTATCAAAAATTCGAAGAAAGTTTTAAAGAAATGTAAAAAAATTAAGCAATTCAAGAAAATTCTCTTCAATTTTTTAAACAACAGTTTAAGAATTTTGGAAAAAATTATCAAATTTTCTGTTTAATTCTTTCAAAATTAAATAAAAAACATAAAATTCCTTTTATTGGCCTGTCCGGCCGATTTGGGCTCATTTTTTAACACATAAAATGAAAACATTGAATCCCTTTTTCCTGCTTTCGGCCGATTTTGAGCTATTTTTAAAAAAAATCAAATAAAAAACATAAAATTTCCTTTTATCGGCCTCGGCCGATAAGGGGCTCATTTCTTGACAAATTTGAAACATTAAATCCCGTTTATCGCCTTCATGTGCCCCGACTTTAGTGCTCATTTTACAACAAAATTTTATTATTTATATAATATCCTCCTTTATCGGCCGTCAGCCGAATTGGGGACCATTATTCAACAAAATTAAATAAAAAACCTAGAATCCCCTTATATCGGCCTTCGGTCAATTTTGGGCTCATTTTCCAATAAAATTAAACTAAAAACCTAGGATATCGTTTTATCGGCCTTTAGCCTATTGGAAGCTCATTTTTTAACAAAAAAAATCAGAAACACAGAATCCCCTTTTATCTGCTTTCGGGCAATTTTGAGCTTATTTTTCAAAAAAAGTTTTATAAAAAACATAAAGTCCCCTTTTATCGGCCTTCGGCCAATCAGGGGCTCATTTCTTAACAAATTTGAAACATAAAATCTCGTTTTATCGGCCGATTTTAGGCTCAAATCACAACAAAATTTAATTATAAATATAATATCCTCCTTTATCGGCTTTTTTGAAAAGTCACCCCGATAACCATATTTTGTAAGGTATACTATGTTCAGTTCTCGATTAACTGAAATTTACCAGTGTTTTCGTCGATTACCGGTTTACCGGTCAGTAGATCGGTAAGAGTCATAAACAAGACTGTATCACCCGATTGACTCTGGGATACAATTGAAATTTTTTGAATCGTATGTACCGTTTTTGAGAACATTCGCTCCGATTGAGAGTTGCGTTAAAAAAAGCCGCCAGAGTAAGAGTTCTTGCCATAATTTTTTTAGCCGGGGTCCAGAAACTTTTTTTGCCCCATTATAGAGAGCAAAGTTAGGGCTACCATATATACCCAAAACTAGAGTTGAACCTCTCTTTTTCAAAAAAAATAAGATTTTGTCAAAAAAAGACGATTTTTGCGATTTTCACTAACCCTTAATGCCGATTTTTGTCAGCCAATCAGGAACCGTCAAAAATTTAGAAATTTATTTCTGAAAATTTCAAAAAAATAATCTCTGTTGAATTTCCTACGAAATGGCTATCTTGATTTTTTCTAAATTTCAGTCTTTCCCAGAAATGCTTCACACTGCGGCCACTCTAATCATATTGTTAACTGGAAGATGAAATATCGTCGAAAATTTATTTCTGTCCCCATATCGCCGAAAGTGCCAATATCGCTGAAAGTGCCCAATATCGCCGAATTTCAAAATTTGCCCCTCCCCCTCTTGTAATGGTCATATTCATTTATACGTTCACTTTGTATTTAAATTTCACTAAAATAAATTTCGGATATGTTAGCCATCCCCTTAGTTTCAATCCCCATCCCCTCAGTTTCAATCCTCATCCCTCTCTATCCCCATCCCTCCCCTTGCTATTCGCATCCCTTTTACAACCCTGACCTAGGGTTATACCCGGTAGCACTACATCCGGTAGCACTGTATCTGCAGAATTAAAAATGCCAGAGAAAATTATTTAAGCCCAATGGGTGAAACCTTCTCGAAAAAAACGATTCTGACAATGAAAAAAAATTTCTGACCACCCTAGTGGCCACAATTTGATTATTAAAAATTCACCTTTTGTGCTTTGTAACGCACTTTAATGGTATATTTGTCAGTTATTTCTTCTTGTAATTTAATAGATTGGGTTTAAAGAACGCTAATCTTTATTTTCCAAAAAAAATTTCAAAAAACATAATTTTTGAAATTTTAAGAAGAAAATTTGGTCAATTTTGATGAAAAATGCGTGGGCGAAAGAGCTGATAATCCAAAAAAATTCAAGCTTTCCTCAAAAAATGTTGGCTTTATTCGAGGCAGAATTTGTCTGGCTTTTTTAAAACCCCATTTAAAGCTTTGGCGAGATATTGCTGCTACTGAAATTGTCAATTTGAACTTAAAAATGCTATTTTACCCTAGAAAATTTTTTCGAATTTTTGTTTTGTTTATTTTCAAAAGTTTATACAGTCATTAGTTTAAAAGATAGTTTTGCCCGGGTATAACCCTAGTCATACGGTATGACTAGGGTTATATGACTCATACCGCGGTATACCTTATGACCGTGATCCTGAGTTAGGACTCCTGACCCTTATTAAAATCATGGCAAGCATTTGAATGCACACATCGTACGTATTTGAAAAGAAAATTTTGGTTGATCGAATCAAAGATAAAAATTTTTGATAAATCATTGAAAAATCATTAACAGAAGACACTTTCAATTCTTGAATGATTGATGTTATTATTAATGCTTTCCGCGATTCAATTAATTTTTAAAGAAAAAATCAATTTTTTAGAATGAAGTGAAATTGAACTACAGTTGTAAAATTATCTTGGATATTGTCTGAAAAATTAAATTTATACCCCTACATTTAGGTTACTGGTGAATAATTAATCATTTTCAGGGTTGTTTCTATTTCACGGCGAGCCATCTAGTGTCCAGTTAATTAAGCTCTTGATGCATTACATATCATTATGAATCGTATGAAGATGCGATTTATTCGGAGGGTATTATTACGAAGCATTATATTTTCTGTGAATGGTTTTAGAGAATTATTTTATGACACACGAAGAGCGAGAGATTGTATAGAGGTAATGAATTATTATTTGTGATGTACAAATTTTTACTTATTTTTTTATATAAATTGTTTATAAAATATTCTCATTAATAAGAATGTTTGGCAATGATTTTTGCAAAATAAAAGCTAGAAGCAGGGATCGGATTTTTCCGGGTCGGAAATTTTGACCCGGACCGCAGGTCGGGTCGGGTCGGGTCGGG
>SCLH01002200.1:80429-108096 GCA_004367855.1 Oikopleura vanhoeffeni | reverse complement strand
AGTGGGATTCGAACACGCGCTATAGAGATAGTTTACTAAGCGTTTTTGAGATGGAGTTCCGTTCGGAAAAGGATATAAGAAAATTTCCGCAGAAGGGTTTTTGATCAATTTCTAGTACTCTTTCGGTGCACCGCGGTGTGCCAACACAAAAAAGAACAAAAAATTGTAATTTAAAATGACTTTCACGTATAGAAATATTGATTTTTGGAATTTGGCTAGATAAAATAAAATCATTCTCATCCTCTTATTGACCTCTCATTGACCGATATATCAGTTCTAATAAAGAATCCAAGGGGGTTTAGAAAAACTTGTTGCAGCCTAATAATGGCTCTACTTTAGCTCAAAACACTCTGTATTTGAAGACTGTATTTGAAGAGCAATTGGTTATTAAATATTTTTGACATCCAGGTATTTATAGAAGCAAAGTTTATCTGGCAATTAGCGCTCAAGGAACAGTTTTTTTCAGCCAATGCTTCATTATATCTGATTTATTGAATTTGAAGAGAAATTCTTGCGTCAGTGGAACGTCTCTCTAAAATAAATACTCACCTTGAAAAAAAGAACCACGGAATAAATTAATTTTATCCGGTATTTAGTTAGAAACATTGTTAAGTTATAGAAAAGTTCAATTTTGTAAATATTTCTTAAAGTATCGACAAAAGCTTATAAATCTGGGAAGTAAAGTTAGCACGACCACCAAATTTTTATTATAATTTTAAATCGATTTGATGTTTTATTAACCCTTGAAAAATTTGAGAAAAATCCACCTAGTATTTCTATTAGTCAACTTTGATAGTAAACATGCTAAGTTTAGTGGTTTTCTTCAAATAAGATAGCCTAGGGCCTAGGCGCTATTTTTTTTAGTTTGTTCTACCACTTTACGCCTCGGTGAATTATTTATGCTGGAAACATAAAATATGAAATATTATCCATGAATTAATGACCAGTGCATGCCGTCGTCCTTTTTTTCGAGTCTTTATTTCGATCTCAGATAGCTTTATTGTGAAATATTTTTTTCTTTACTCAATTTTACTTTCTTGAAATGACAATTACTCATTTGAACAAGAGGTTGGCTCAATTGAAATTTTTGGATCGGAATCGGATCAACAGGCTTGAAAAATCGTATCGGGAGGCTCGCAAAAAATTGGATCGGATCGGAAAACCAATACGATCCAATTGTGCACATTTCTAACCTAAACTGACGATTTTTCTTCTAATTTTTCTTTATCTCAATATGTTAGCTAGCCGAAAAATATAGCTTCTTTTTCTGTATGATGGATCTTTCATCATGGAAGTGAAATTTTTTCTCTTTTATCCATTTCTTTGTCTTTCAAAAATGTGCGGACCATAATTATTTGATTAAATATAATACTTTATGATTCAAACATGTGTACGAGAATACGTAAAACAAATATTTTCTTTCATTAGAACATCATATCGACCGATATCTAGGGTCAGTACCGGGCGTAAAATCGACTTTTAAAGTAAGTAGTTTATTAACGATTTGTGATCAGTGACTGTTGCAGAATTTTAAGGAGAATTTTTTGAAAAAAAGAGAAAAAAATTTCGAAAAATTTTTATTTGGTAAAATGACATCCTATGCTTTAAATTGACGATTGAAGTAGGTGCTCATGCCTGCTCAATCCTAAAATTATGCTTATCGAAAAAGACATTAAAATTCGCCGGCAAAGAATGTCAGCTAAAATCAGTTTGAGTTTTCGGTCGTTCCGACTACGCATTTTTTCATCAAAATTCCTTCAAAATAAACGAAAAAAAATTTTCGAAATTTTTTTTTTCGAAAATTAAAAAAATTTTTTTTGTCATGTATAGCTAAATGTTTTTGTGGCGCGATCCGTGCCATAACAACATAAAATGAATAATAATTCAACCTTAAAAGCGCCTTACAAAGCCCAAAAGGTTGTTCTTTAATACTCACATTGTGACCACCAAATGGCTCCAAAAAAATTTTTCATGGTCGGAATCATTTTTTTTCAGAAAGTTTAACCATACAAACTCAAAGAATTAGTGCTGAGGGGTTTAGTTTTGCAGACAAATCTCCCGGTACTGACCCTACCGATATCCCTTTAACACCTTTTGTTAAATCTGAGAGATGTGGGTTGAAAAGCGGCCAGGGAGCCAATCCTAACACTCCTAAGACCCCTCCTAGCCACTCATGAGGCCGCATTCCAGCCCACATCTCTTTGATTTAACAAAAGGTGTTCAAGGGATATATCAGTTCTAATAAAAAATCCAAGGGGGTCTAGGAAAACCGGTTATTCATGCAAATTTTAAGGATGCAGTTAAGATTTTTCAAGTTACAAAATGTAAAACAACTAAGACTTATTGTCTCGAAGCGAATCATAATTAATAAAAAAAATTTCAAAAATATAAAAAACATTAGTACAGTAAGGCATATCAAAAACCCTGTCAACGCTGTACACCCTAGCTATTATGCTACCCTTATTAAGCATCTGCGCCTAGCNCGAATTTTATCACTACGTCTCAAATCGAGAAATCCAATGAATTCCGATGATTTCATTGGTCACTTTCCATTCTTGTGACGTAGTGATAAACTCCGACGCATTGGCAGGATTTTCGATGTATGTCCGCAGAGATGAAGCATGGTGTTATTTGTTAATTTTGGATAATTTACACCGTCATAACAAATATCTTAGTGCGTTGAATTGCGAAGAAAAATTTTATCGATGATCTACAAATTCCCGGCTACACATTTTTTCACAAAATGACAAAAATTAGCTGAGTTTTATTATTTTGATTGCGAAATAAAACGATTAGGGTATAAAAGTGGTGAGCATGCCCTACACGTGTTTTATGAAATATTTAACCAGTGGGGTTCAGATCAGTCGTCAGGTCAGATCTCAACCAAAATGGCACCCTCTTGAATATAGAGCTGTCCCTTGGCCACAAAAGACTTTTATAATCATATATCAATGTAGGACCTTTTTAATAAAAAAAATATTTTCCCACTTCTTGAGAACTTAAGCACGGGCAGACCTCAAGTCTGAAAATAATTTACTTTTCGAGTTACAAGTCATAAAAAACCGATTTTTCTCAAAAGATGCTGAAAAGTTAAAGATAAAACTATAATTTAAAATTGAACATTTCTCGAAGAAGGTCAGGATTATTGTTTTTGAAAGCGTAGGTTGTGAAATTTGTTTTTCGGTTATTGTGAAAATTGAAAGTTCAACTACGTTCACCTTTAACTTATTTTACGGTCAACTCGGGGCTCACCGCTAATTGCGTTGGTTCAATACGGGTCTCTGATTGGCTGTGATTTCGCTTTCCTTAAAAAATGATAGGAGACGACGAGTGATATCTTGCGCAACGGATCGCCGCGCACCGATTTGACCGTACAGGCCGCTAAAAGTTTAGAAACTTTTAAAATAAAAATTTCTTTCTAGAATATTTTTTTTCATATCATCTTGCCATAAACGACCCCACCAACGAATGTGGGCGGTTACTCATAGCGGAAACTTATATCTCTTTAACACCTTTTGCTTAATTTGAGAGATGTGGGCTGAAAAGCGGCCTCATGAGTGGCTAGGAGGGGTCTTAGGACTGTTAGGATTGGCTCCCTCAACCCACATCTCTCAGATTAAGCAAAAAGTGTTAAAGGGATATCATGTCAACTCATTGAATTAGGAGAAAAACTAATTTTTAAAATCGACGATTACTTCAATAACTTTTAAATTAATTTTGGTGTTTGATAGAAAATTCAAAATATAAAATGTTTCAAAACTGATGTTAATATTTTAATTAATTAAAAGACGACTGCAATTTTTCAAACCGCTGAATATTTTTTGATGGAAAAAGTCCAAGATAAATTAGTATATTATCGTATGCAAAGTGGTTGAAGTTTGAACAAGTATTTTCATATTTTTTTATGTGGTGGAGTTTTTAGTGCGGTCAAAATAACCACTCTGGTGTTAAAATACGAGATAAGCGCATAGAAGAGCGGCTTACAAAAAAATTTTTAATTGTATCGGCTAAGAATCTTTTAAACAGTATGTAAATTTATTGTTCGAGAAAAACAAGGGAAGGCTTTCGAGAAGAATAAGAGTAATCGATCACTATCGGTGATATTCACACTTACGGCGATATGTGTGAACAAAAATAATTTCTTTCGTGAAAAAAAAAAGTGGGAAACGACGTTATTATTTGTGAAGTTAGGGAATTTAATAGGAAGTTTTACAATCGGTTCAATAAAATAACAAAACCAAAATTTGTAAAACTACAAACTTCACAAACCACATCCAAATAAAAATTCTAAAAATAAATTTGATATTAAAATATGACTTTATTCATAACGCACTCGAAGTTACATTTAAAAATGTTATCACCTACGCAGTTACGGCCAGGCTTCCAAAAGGGATGCATTCTCTCGCCGATATTTTCCATCCCATGATCCCTATTCCGATATTTATTCCCCCAAAACGGGATAAAGAACGGGGGATAGGGATGAATGTGATAGATATCCCCCTTTCTATCCCTGTTCCCTTTTATCCGTTTTGTAAAATACGAATAAAATCTTTAGCATGTCAGACGGATAAAGGATGGAAAACGGGATAAAAGGGTGATGGATTTCCATCCTATATCCCTCGTATGGCTCTGAATTTTTCCATCCCTATCCTTCCCCTCGTTTTATCGCCTTTGCTATCCTGATCTCTTGGAAGCCTGTTACGGATCATATGGACGACTGTGCAGGATTTATAAAAAAATTGTGAAACGGCATAGGTTTTCGTCGGCGATATCGGCAAATTCGGTAATATTGGGTCTGCGATATCGGACCTCTCCATGTGAAATACATCATATAATATTTTTGCTTCCGTTCTTGATTTTTGCACAATTTACTATCCGCCAATCGAAACGTTTAAATTTTGAAAACACGTAGATGCTAGCCGAATTCAAACGTTTGATTGGCGGATAGTAAATTGTGTGAAAATCAAGAACTGAAACAAAATTTGGCACCCTGTATAAATTATACAAAAATTATACAAAAACTTACAAATTTTGGCACTCATTTTGATGATGTAACATTATACAGTATAATGTTACATCATCAAAATGAGTGCCAAAATTTGTAAGTGTTTCATAATACAAAGAAAATTGATAAAATGTTTGTCTTTTTAGTTAGACATTCAAAGCCTTTTATCAGTACCTCAAGTCCCAGAGTTCCTTTATTTTCGGAAAATTTCAAATTTTTTCTTTAGTTTAACTTTCCCGTCCGTTTTATGCAGCTTTGTGTCGGAGATAGTTTGGCAATCTGTTGTCAGCAAAATAACTAGGAATTTCTGGACTTTTATCGCCATCTTAATAGGGAATTTAAATTGCAATTGTTTAAACAGCAAAATAGAAACAACAAAATTAGTACCTCGTATCGCAACAATTTATGCAAATATATTATAAAATTTTTGGAATGTTTTTAGAACGAGTTTGGATTGAATAAAATATTATCTTGCTTTGAAAATAACAGTCTTTGGGCGCATATATCGTCCCCTAATTGTTGACCGCTCAAAAGTTCTATCGATTAAAATTGAAAAAAAAAATTTGGGATATACAATCTTGAAAATGACGTCATTCATGACACCCAAACATAAGTTAAGATAAAAATCGGCGATATTGGGCATTTCTGGCGATATTAAAACATTTGGCGATATTGGCACATTCCGCGATATTGGCACTGCAAGTTTTTCAGCTAAAAATCTTGAAATTGCGTAGGTTTTTTCGGCAAATTCGGCGATATTTGGCCGGCGATATCGGCTCTCTTGTCTTTAATGTTAAAAATTGAATAGATAAACCTTATAACGTCAGTAGTTCAAAGCAGGTGAAATGATTGCCAAAATAAAATTGATGAACGCTTAAAAATAATAAAGTTAAAATAAATTTCATTTCAAAAATTTTTTTTGGACAAAATATAAGCACCATAATATGTTGTATGAAAATGAAGTTTAAAAAGGTTACCGTGTAGTGAAAACCGTTAAAATTTTACAAGTCGATAAATAGCTCGATAAATAGCTTTTTCATGGGTTCTTAACATCTAATTACTTCATAACAATCTCATAAAAATTTCCAAAATGGTATTTTGTAATCTTTACAAGAAATGTTTTCAAAATAACGTATTTTTTCTACCTTATTTCAAAAGAATTAGATTTTTCACAGCACATGTACATCCCCCTAAATGTTTATCCCGCAAAAGAGGTGCCATTTCATTCGCTATGGCGTAGGCGAATAAAGTTAAAAGATAGCTTTGCGTAGGTTGGAAAAAGTACCAATCGAGTGTATTGTATTTAGAGAAGGGTATATAAAATATTAAAAAAAAAGGTATTTACGAATACATTTTCATATAAACTTTTTAGAAATAGGCAATTTAGAAATAACTGGTAGTTTCCAAATTTTCAATTTCAGGTCTTTACTCCCAGAATCACATTTTGAGAATTATATTTCGAGCTCAAGGTCATGTCTCAAGTTTCAATTAGCACCACACAAATTTTAAGTATAATGTTTCTGGAAACGGTATTATGAACAATGGTCAAATTTTTGACCGTTCTAGCGCGAGAGCGAAAAAAATTTCTTAATTTAAGACACCTCAATAATTTTTTCCAAATTCTGTGAGAATTTAACACGATTTTTATAAAAAAACACGCCATTTCATCTGAGTAAAAATCCACGTTCATAAAAAAAATCGGTAAATTACCTCCACAGCACTTCTAATTCAAAAGATATGCACTGCTTATACAACCCCTTGAATTGAAAACAATGTTGACCCTTCTTATCTTAGAAAATGTTCCAAGAGCGCAGCACCACCAAAAGCGTGTTTACATGGCGTATAATGGTATTGACATTTACAAAATACATCAAACACCAGTTTTGACCAATAAGCGAACTTTGAGGGGGGAAATCAAAGTGATAAATTTACAAAAATTTAAATAAATATTGATAAATACGCTACGCTTGACTCAATTAAACGCTAGAAATTAAAAAAATTGACATGCTATATATAATGACTATACTTTATCGATCATGATGCCCGAGTGACTTAAATCTGTTATTCCCTATTCTTTAAAAAGGCAAATGAGAAATTTAAGTTACTCGGGCATCATGATGGATATATGATATATCTTTAATAGAGGAAGAAAGAGCATCATGAGTCAAATGCCGCGAATTAATCCGAATTAATTCGGCTTTTGAAAACAATTTATCTGATCTAGTTTTTAGATAGCTCAAACTGAGCACAAATATCTAGTAAGTCATAACATAAAGTCCGGCCATTTTTTCTAATATTACTGAAATTGTTTAATTGTCAGTTTCGAATTCTGACCATTTTATTGTTAATTTATTTTTCTCGTAATATTTGATGCTTTCGACAAACTAAACGAGATTGGTGCATTTTGAAAGATACGGATATGGGTTCTTGATGAAAAACTTTTTACTGAGTTTATATATTCTTCTGAATATATCATGATAGTACTACCATCAAAGGAATGCTACATAATCCAGGCAACTTTTGTAACTACAAAATTTTCCAATTATTGCTTATTAAGAAAATTTTGAGTTCAAATTAAACTTTTCGAATTCGACAAATTATAAGTAATTTTTGAAGAAAGTTTCGAACAATATAAAAAAATGCCTTATTTTTTGTTCAATTTTTTTTTTAATATCAATCAAAATCAATAATCAAAATGGCCACTTTTACTTTTTGCGTAGATGACGACATATTTTTTATATGTTGTTTGAAAAATCATCTGACATGGTTTTGTGATTTTTGATCAAAAATAATTAAAAATATTTTGAAAATTTCCGTCATTTCTTGTTCAAAAATTTTCAAACTAATTTTTCATAAATTACAAATTGAAAATATTGAGAATGCCACTTTTTAATTATATATGTCCTCGTTTTGTTTCTTCGTTCTTGTTTATACTCTGAATCATAATTTTTGTAACGAAACTACAGTTTCAGAGAAATCCATCAAAGCTCTCTTTATCCAGAATTAAAATAAAACATTTTCACCGAAACTTGTCAAATTGGTGAGCCGACCCATCCACCACGTAAAATCTAATTCATTAAACTCATGAAAAACAATATTTGTTTCTATGTGCTAAAATTTTCAATTTTGACGTAAAAATCGTATAAAAACAAATTAATAAAATTTTAACCGTTTCGACCTTTTACACCTTCAAAAGCAAACGTGCGTTTTTTGAATGTTTTTTCAAAAGACGAATTATAAAATAAAATAATCGATCTGAAACAAAACAGACTATACGAAGTAAGCTCGAAAGTGGCAACTTTCGTTCGAAAAAGTTTTCATCCGAAACTTTTGAAGTGGCAATAAGTTATATACCGAATTAATTCAGATTTATTCGCCGCATTTGACTCATGATGCTCGTTCTTTCTCGATTAAAGATATAAATCAAATAAAGTGTTACTCAAAAAATGTGTTTCTAAATTTATTTACAGAGGTTCACCTGATGAATTTGATGTGATTTTCCCGAAATAAATATAAACCGATTAATAATTGAATTTTAAGTTTTTGAAAATTATGAAATGATATTACAAAATGGCTCATCGATGAGCGGTAACTTTTTCAATAAAAGGAACACGTTTTTGCTGGGACACTCTATTGGACGCATAGTAATTATAATTTATAATTGATTCCAATAACAACCAGTTTTGTCACGTGATTTTTTTGAAAGACTATGCGATCATTCATATCCACCTCTTTTTCATTAAATGAAATGTTCAAAAAATATTTGTCAGTTTTTTGAGGACTCAGAATTTCAATTTTTTAATTCATCTGCGTTATTGCTCCTACCGAAGATGATGCAAAGAATAACTCTTCGAAAATTAAGAAATTTCGAAGAAAAAATATGCCTAATTTATTCTCAGTGATGTTGCAATTTCAAACGCCCAAGAATTTCGAAAACTTATATTCTAAAATCAAAAACTTGTTTCTTGGTGTTACAAAGTAACCATAGTGTCACATTTAATTAGAAAGTATGATTAATTTGACCATACACTTTTGAAAATGCGGTAAAGTCCTCATGAAGGTTTTATTTTGTTTAATTTTTCTTCGAAATAAAACTAAGGTAATCGAACAAAAATCAAATTTTCATTCCGTTAACAACAAGAAACTTTTTTTGTTAAATAATAAAAATAAATATTTAGAATTTCGCACATTCAGGTGAATTACAATTCTTTAAACCTCTGCTCAAATTTATGAAAACCCGAATTGCAAAATTGCAACAAAAAAGTCTCTGTAGATATTTTAACATAGATTCCTTTGAATCATCACGGTGCACCGGGGTGTTTAAAAAAAAATACAAGATCGAAATATTTTTCATTCGAGAATTTTATATGGTAATCAAAGTAAATTTCAGTTTCAAGATTATTTCAGAAAAAAATACGCATCAAACTAGGACATAAGGCAATCTTAATCTACAATTTAATTTTTAAACAAATGTACAGGTATGTTATGCAACAGGTTAAAATTCCCATAAATATCACATTTTTTTAGCTTTTTATGTGTACCATTTATCGAGCGAGGACTGTCATACAGGGGGGGCTGTAGTACAGGGGGGCAATATCGCCGAAAGTTTTTGTTATAAAAATCCGGCGATATTGGGCACTAACCGCGATATTGACACTTTCGGCGATATGAGGACAGAAATGAAAAATTTTCTTTTAAAAACGAAAAACGCGTAGGCGTTCGAAATGACGACATAAGGTGTACAGTTTTTTTTAATTTTTTAAGACGTTTTACAGTTGGTTCGAATAAAGTGAATCACCAAAATCTTCCAAACGCAATCAAATAAAAGTTTAAAAAGTGAATTTGGAAAACTTAATTTTGAAAATGACGTCATTTATGACGCCAACAAAGTAATTTGTAACAGAAATCTCATAGAAATTGGGCGATATCGGGCATTCTCGGCGATATTGGGCATTCTCGGCGATATTGGCATTGGAAATATTTGATATTAAAATCATGAAATTGCGTAAGTTTTTTCCGGCGATTTCGGCGAATTCATAATTTCGAATTAGTTGACTTTTGACTCTGACCAAGTTAATTTTTGAAAAGATTACGAAAAATATAGCTCAATTTTGTGAATATTGAAACGCGCAGGAATTTCAAGGGGTCAAAATGAGTCAAAGCGTCACACCTGATTTTAGGGACAATAAATCTTCTAAAAATTTTTGAGATGTCTACCTAATTGATTATTATTTTAATCAAATTTTTTGAAAATTAGCAATTTATTGTAACTTAATTTCTTCATGTCTGAGAATGAACATTCTAATGAAATATTATCCCGGGACTGCCCCCATAGAGCCTCCCAGTGTGTCACCACGTCAACTTATGAAAAATTGCTCATCTTGATAAGAACCTTCAAATCGACATCCGGAAGGACATCGTCCCTCGTTTATCAAATAAAGTTTCTCAATACAGAAAATTAAAACTCTGAATAAAATTCAGTGTCCAAAATAAAGTGTCTAATAATAAATTGACAGCGCTGACAGGAAAAATAGTCGATTTTAAAATTAAATAATTTCGAGATTCTTATCCTTACATATCGATTACAAGACTTCCTGGGCGTTTTTTTCTAGATTTTTTAATAATTCGGCTTCCAAATACAACTCATCTGATCACATTCCTAAATAGCTCAATCTGAGAAAAAATATTTTGTTGATAATAAAATAAAAAAGGTCCGAATTCGACCATTGTTTCCCATTTGAAAAAAACTAATAATTAAACAATTTTAGTAATCTCAGAAAAACAAATAAAATAAATTGGTCCGATACACTAATTTTTTATTTTAGTATTCACATTGTGTGAATTTCACATACGTTTTGTGCTCAGTTTGAGCTATCTAAAAATGTAATCGGATGAGTTGTTTTCAGTAGCCGAATTATATAAAAATTTACCTTAAAAATCTAGTTAAAAATGATCGGGAAGTCTCGTAATCGATATTAGTCTAAACTGTTTTCGGACTTTATTCAAAAATGACCAATTTATTGTTTTAAAGTCGCATATAAATTACATAAGCATTATGCTCAGCGGGTGTCAAAATATTTTGCGAGTTAACATTCAGATATAGTTTGAATGATAAATGCGTCATTTAGAAGACTTAAGTTGTAAAGATAAGTTTTAGAAATTCATCCACTTAAATTATTAGGAAATGTTTTTGGTCAAATTAATTTTATCCGTGGTTTAAATAGTCAGTGGGTTTAAATGTTTTCGAATAATTAAATGGAAATGTAGGGCAACAATGGCAAATTTTGAATTTGAAGATTTTTAGAAAACTTTATCTACAAACGCAAGTAATTTTGTTTTCTTTTCTTATAATTGTTTTCTGTTCTTATAATTGTAAAAAATTTGAGACTTTTTTCAAATAATTTAATTTTAACTGAAAATCTGGTTTCAGGTTATTTCCCTTAAATAACTTTATTCATTATTCAACAAAAACTCACTTTTAATGCACCGTGTGACTGCGTAGGTCTTAAATTTTGATTCAGTTTCGGTTCAATTAAAATATAGAGTCTAGGTAAAAAACTTTGAAAAGTTGTCAGCGAATTCTGTACATTATTTTCTTCTGATTATTGCCATTTTAAACTGATGACTTCAGTGACCTTGCTATGACCATGAAATCGCGTTTTGGGGTCAAGGACGCGGCTTTTCTTACTTACTGGGTTTTTAGAAATTGTGAGGAAAAATTAACACCGCTAATCGAAAGATGAGGTCAAGTTTCCCCAATTTATCTTGTCTTTCAGTACTCTGCCTTTAACCAAGTAATATTTCTTGATCTCTCTGAAACCAAATTGGTGTCGCAATTATAAGGGGTAGCGGTTAGTTTTTTGCATGTATAAGTTATGAGCTTATTTACATAATTGTATTGTTGTTCAGAAGGACATTTTATATATGTGTGCACGTCTATGTGGAGGGGAAGACCTCCAAGCCCCCGGTCTGAGTGAGAAATTATCACCGCTAATCGAAAGATGAGGTCCAGACTGGTCCGTTCAGTTTCCCCAATTGACCTTGTCTTTCAGTACTCTGCCTTTAACCAAATCATATTTTTTGATCTCTCTGAAACCAAATTGGAGTCGCAACTATAAGGAGTAGCGGCTAGTTTTTTGCATGTTTAAGTTATGAGCTTAATTACGTAAAAGCTGTAACCCTTTTTTGTTGACATTTTTTGAAAACTTTTTTTTTTCTTTGATTTGATTTTTTGGGCGTGATCAATAAAAAACTTGTACTTAAAATTATAATTTTTATTTGATTTTTGACACAGATTATCTTGCAATTTTTTCGGAGCTTTGCGGAATAAAAAAAAATCCATAATTTTCACTAAAATGATCTTTTTTCGTGTAGGATACGGTAAACGGGGCTATACCGAGCTTTAAAATTTTTAACTCCGGAGTTTTGTGAAGCGGTTATCCAGGATACCGTTTCCTGGTAAAAGATAGTATGTCGAATCAACCTACACATGAATTCTCTCAAACAATCACATCATTCTATACTCATTGAAGAGCATATGTAGAAAATCAAAAATTGTTTCTTTAATTCTGGCAAAAAACCTACGCAATTTCACTATTTTCCGCTAGATTTCTGTCACTTCCCGTATTGCCAAAAAAGTCAATTTCGCCAAAATAGCGTGAGCGATTGAGGTTTTTATGACAAATAAGCTTGAGTCCGTCCTTGCTGGCATCATCTTCCAATAAAAAAAATTTAATATTAAATTTTAAATAAAATTTCCCAAATCTTTTTTATTATATTTGTATTTGCTTGCGTTTGGGAGAACAGAATTCTACATGAATAAAATTTCTACATAGAACATAATTCTATGTACATATTTTTATATTTCTCTTATTTTAACCTATTGTGACACTTTTAAACAAAATCATCATTTTGAACGCCTACGCGGTTTATATCAATTTTAAACAAGAAAAATTAAATTTTGTACTGCTATCGCCGAAAGTGCCAATATCGCCAATTTTATTTAAGAAAAAAATTCAACGATATGGTCTTACTGTATAACAGGAACTCTGAATAAAATATTTTAATTACAACTCAATTATCAGGCTATTGGGTTGGGACTTTCGCAACGTTTTTATTTCGAATTTTATTTTCATTTGATTGAAATTTCTAACCAGTTGAGGTGGTATAAAATTTATATCTCAATATTTAATCTTTAATAAAAAAAGGTAAAACAAACACACTCTAAACTAAATTGGTGCAATTTTTTGTCCAGGTGAAATAATCGAATATATGCAAAAACAAAGTACTAATTTTCACTTTCTTATCGGCAAATATTATTTTTAGAATCATCTATTTATTGGTCTAAAGTCCCATATAATTCAACGTCTGTAAAAATAGTTTACGGATAAAAAAAAAATTAAGTCTTTTTTTTTAGTTATTTGTACTACGTAATTTTAGAAATTTAATTTCACACAAAGTACGAAATGATACCTTTAACTAACCATGTTATTGAGAACGTTTGTGGTGAAGAAAATTTGAGTATCTATAAGTTTAAGGGGGTAGTGATTACAAAAAGTGACCTTTCGAGAGAATACATAGGAGAAGCAAGGATTCACACAGTTTTATGGTTTCAAGGAGGTTGTAGGGTCTTCAAAGCTAAAATTTGGCTTTTGTAAACGCCTATTACTTTTAAATGGAAGCTAAAAACCTCGACCGTTTGGAAATTTTTGTGCCATTGTTATCTCTAAATACTCTCAGTCGAGACATTGTAGAATCATTTAAAAAAAATTTAGTGCTAAAATCACCGGCACATACTGTTATTTTTTGTTTTTTGGGGTAAAAGTTTATAGCGGTATGTGTAAACATGGAAACTTTCAGGAATTAGGATATGTCAATAATCAGACAATTCGTCAGCTTGATATTGAGTCGGTTTTTTGAATTTCGAAAAGAAGCGCGCGACAAGGGGCGCGCACCTGATTTTGATTTAAATTTTTTTTTGAATTTCGACTTCCCCAAGGTCGTCAACAATTTTAGCAAACATTGTAAAATCTCCGTAAACTTGTTAACCCCCTCACACCCTTTGACTATCTAAAGGCAAAAAAAATTTCGGGAGCAAAAACGGCGCAGAAATAACATCGTCACAGACCTAGAATTCAAATATGTCATAGAGTTTGCAATTTTTTTTCCAAAAATATTGTACGATGAGCCGTTCGAAAGTTATTTTTTCCTCCTTTTTTTTTAGGATTTTCGTCAAAATTTCTTAAAAAATTAATTGTGTAAAGACGATACATAGTATCGAAATTCTGAGGAAGTAAGTTTTTAGGAAGTATTTGAGGATTCTTTGGATATAAGTTTATTTTATCTGCAGTCTCTATACGAAGAATAATTTTTTACAAGTGATTTTTATGAAACTCACAAAATAATGAAAAAAAATAATTTTTCAAAAATATTTTCGAAGAATCGAACGGCAATTTAACCAAATAGACGCCGACAAGACAAATCGATCAAATAAAGAACATAGGTGGTACTTGATTTTGAGTTTTCAGCTGATAAGCAATATTTTTCACATTTTACTCGCATATATAGTGATTCTATAATCTATATATTTTCGACGCGGCGCCGATATGAATAATTGTGTTGCTAAGCGATCAAGATATCCATCATTTCCAATTTGGAGACCAGTTTCAAGAGGTTAAAGTTTCTTCTAAATTCTGTAAACTTATATATGTTATTGCTAAAAAAAAGATGGTTTTTCAAAAATACAAGAGTGAGTGAACCTCTCTTTTCTCTCGCAGTTATCTAGGTTACAAACTTGGAAATTTAAGAAAATGTTACTGTGTTCACTAATTTTATTCTGATCTCAAATCAGTGTGACAATAAGTAAAATTGATATCTTACCCAGTTTCCGTGATAAGCGATCAAAGTATTGCCTTTAGATAGCTTTCGGGTGTGAGGCGAAGTTCCCGTTTCTGGGGTGAGGAGGTAAATGTTAATTTTTCGAAATGTTTCAAAGAAAATCACAATTTCTTCGACTTCAAATACTTGGAATTTTTAGGAAATTTGTTTCAAATTTTTTCTCCGTATTTTCAGAGCGTTAACTGACTTTGATTAACTCAATTAAATATCAAATTAGTCATGGAACAAAAGATAAATTGAAGACCCTTACCACCCTTGAAATATTCATTCGAGTCGATTAGATTGTTTTAAATTCTCTAGAGAACAGCTTTTAGATGTGTTTTTCTTAATAAATCTGCTAACAGCTTTTCGATATTGAAAAGTTTTTCT
Organism: Oikopleura vanhoeffeni; assembly: GCA_004367855.1. Lineage (NCBI taxonomy): Eukaryota > Metazoa > Chordata > Appendicularia > Copelata > Oikopleuridae > Oikopleura > Oikopleura vanhoeffeni. The sequence goes on along the minus strand of SCLH01002200.1, from coordinate 92,825 downwards.
GTCGGCAAAATTGGGTTTCAATGGTTTTCGAAAAAAAAAATACTCAGAAAAATCTCAAAAAATGAAAATTCGAAATTTTTTCGTTTTTTTTGTGTTTTTCAATAAGTTTATGCTTTTGAGTGGCTCTTAGCAATGTCGTGCCTATTAACACCCCAAAGTACCACGGAAAAAGTGCGGACCGCATTTATTTTTTGTTTAAAATTAAGGGTTGAAAACATTCATTCCAGAAAACAGCATTCGCGATCAAGCCAGAACATATTAAAATCGGATATTTCCTATAAAATTTTGCTCGGAAAGATGCCTCAATAAAACAAATTCGTTTATACAAACAGTAATTTTCCAAACACAGTCAAGATTCACTTATTTTAGTTGGCGGTGTTAGTTCACTGCTGTATAAACTAAGTTTTCCTGAGCATCTTTCGAGCTAAATTCAAAACCATTTTGTTTTAACCTAGGCTTGATTTTGAAGCTAGATGATCGAAAATTACGTTTTCCAGAATTTATGTTTTTAACAAGACTCTTAATTTCAGTCAGAAAAAATGCATTTTTTAAGTTAGAATCTGCTTAAAAAACAGATTTTTTTAATGTACGTGGACGGGTGTTTATTGGTCCTCCAGGAATTTTTCGGATATATCCGTTTTATGTTCGACCAGGACACCGGTCAGCTTTTATTAAACGACTTTTTGTTAGAAAACGTGCAGGTTCAAGGTTTTTGAACATTCAAATTAAATAGAAATACGGTGAACGCTGAACGGATAAATCAGACACGATTATTCAGAAAATTTCACTCGCGCATGCACATCTGTCAATTCTGGGGAGTGAAAAACTTCAAAAATTCGACGTTTGAAAGAAATTAAGTATTTTCAATAAAATTTTATAAACACAATACTACAAAAACCCCCCAAAAAATATGACAGTTATCAGTGAATCATGACAATTCACAAAAAGTTTTGAATTATTTCAACTGAAATCCACGCCCACAAATTGATCGATTAGCTATTTTCAAAATTTTCATCATTACGACAATCTTTGGAGAGTAAAGTTGTTCTGAGTTTCTAAGAATTGTGAAACATTTTAAGGGAGTACCCCACGCCATTTAGTGATTTTCAAACGTTTGTTCTGAGCTGAATAAAACTTGGTTGAGTTTCATGTTCTGAGACCCAGGATATATTTGTCTGAATTTTCCGAAAAAAGTAACAAAAAGTTTTTTCGACTTTTATCTGTTCAATTACATTGAGCGATGTATTAACATAATTTTCTGATTTTTTGTGAGCCTACCTAAATTTGTTAGTTAAAAAAAAATTATGCGCTCAGATTATGTTTTATTTCTTTAATTTGCCTACAATCACTGANCCTGGTCTGGCTCGTGATTGGTTGAAATAAATAACAAAACACATAAGTCAAATTATATAGTTTAAATATTCGCGACTGAAAATAATTTCGTCCGTGAAAACTGAATATAATAACACAATATACTTTCAAAAATTTCGCTACGCTCAAATTTTGAAAGTATACTTGCTAGAATATATCATGATGTACTACCATCAAAGGAATGCTACATAATCCAGGCAACTTTTGAACTACAAAATTTTCCAATATTGCTTATTAAGAAAAATTTTGATTTGCAAATTTAAACTTTTCGGAATTTGACAAATTATAAGTAATTTTGAAGAAAGTTGTTGAACAATATAAAAAAAATGCCTTATTTTGTCAAATTTTTTTTATATCAATCAAAAATCAATATTCAAAATGGCCACTTTTACTTTGCGTAGATGACGAATATTTTTTATATGTTGTTTGAAAAACTCACTGACATGGTTTGTGATTTTTGATCAAAAATAATTAAAAATATTTTGAAAATTTCCGTCATTTTCTTGTTTCAAAATTTTCAAACTAATTTTTCATAAATTACAAATTAAAAAATATTGAGAATGCACTTTTCCATTATATATGTCCTCGTTTTGTTTCTTCGTTCTTGTTTATACTCGGAATCATAATTTTTGCAACGAAACTACAGTTGAGAGAAAATCCATCGAAGCCTCTCTTATATCCCAGAATTAAAATAAAACATTTTCACGAAACTTGTCAAATGGTGAGCCGACCATCCACACGTAAAATCTAATTCATTAAAACATCATGAAAAATAATATTTGTTTCTAGGTGCTAAAATTTCAAATTTTGACGTTAAAAATCGATATTAAAACAAATTAATAAAAATTTTAACCGTTTCGACCTTTTAGACCTCAAGCAAACGTGCGTTTTGAATGTTTTTTTCAAAAGAGAATTATAAGATAAAATAATCGATTCTGAAAACAAACAGGACTCATACGAAGTACAGCCTCGAAAGTTTGGCAACCTTTCGTTCGAAAAGTTTTCATCCCAAAAACTTTTGACAGTGCAATAAGTTTAGTATACCGAAATTAATTCAGATTTATTCGCCGTCATTTGACTCATAGATGTCGCTTCTTTCTCGAATTAAAATATAAATCAAATAAAGTCTTACTCAAAAATGTGTTCTAAATTATCTACAAAGGTCACCTGATGAATTGATGTCTGATTTTCCACGAAATAAATATAAACCGATTTAATAATTGAATTCTTAAGTTTTTTGAAAATTATGAAAAATGATATTACAAAATGGCTTCCATCGTATGAGCGGTAAAAACTTTTTCAATAAAAGGAACCACGTTTTTGCTTGGGACACTTTATTGGACGCATAGTAATTATAATTTATAATTGTTCCAATAAACAACCAGTTTTGTCACGTGATTTTTAAAGACTATGCATCATTCATATCCACCTCTTTTTTATTAAATGAAAATGTTCAAAAAAATATTTGTCAGTTTTTTGAGGACTCAGAATTTCAATTTTTTTAATTCATCTGCGTTATTGCTCCTACCGAGATGATGCAAAGAATAATTCTTCGAAATAATAAATTTCGAAGAAAAAATATTGCCTAATTATTCTCAGTGATGTTGCAATTTCAAAACGCAAGAAATTTCGAAACTTAGATTCTAAAATCAAAAAACTTGTTTCTTGGGTTACAAAGTAATAATAGTGTCACATTATTAGAAAGTATGATTAATTAAAACCATACACTTTTGAAAATGCGGTTAAAAGTCCTCATGAAGTTTTATTTTGTTTATTTCTTCGAATAAAATTAGGTAAATCGAACAAAAATCAAATTTGTCATTCCGTTAACAACAAGAAACTTTTTGTAAAAATAAAAATAAATATTAGAATTCGCCCACATTCAGGTGAATTACAATTCTTTTAAACCTCTGCTCCAAATTTATGAAACCCGAATTGCAATACAACAAAAAAGTCTCTGTAGATAATTTTAACATAGATTCCTTTGAATCATCACGCTCAGTGCACCCGAACACCAACCACAGGCCGGTGTTTTAAAAAAAAAAAATACAAGATCGAAATATTTTCATTCGAGAATTTTATATGGCCGCGCGCTAATCAAAGTAAAATTCAGTTTCAAGATAAGTTTCAGAAAAAAATACGTAATCAAAATGGGAAACATAAGGCCTATCTTAATCTACAATTAATTTTTAAACAAAATGTATAGGGGAATCCCCCCCCTATTAGGATGTTATGCAACAAAGTTAAAATCCCATAAATATCACATGTTTTTTGTAGTACAAGAGGGGGCAATATCGCGAAAGTTTATTTTTTATAAAAACATCCGGCGCGATATTGGCATTAACCGCCGATATCGACACTTTCGGCGATATTGAGGACGAAATGAAAAATTTTGCTTAAAAACGAAAACGCGTAGGCGTTCGAAAATGACGACATATGGTGAAACCCGTTTTTTTTAATTTTTTAAGACGTTTACCATTTGGTTCGAATAAAGTGAATCACCAAAATCTTCCAAACGCAATCAAATAAAAGTTTTAAAAGTTGAAAATTGGAAACTTAATTCTTGAAACATGACGTCAATTCATGACACCAACAAAGAATTGTAGACATAAAATCTCATCGAAATGGGCGGATATTGGGCATTCTCGCGATATTGGAAACATTCGGCGATATTGGCATTGAAATATTTGATATAAAAATCATGAAATTGCGTAGGTTGTTTCCGGCGATTTCGGCGAATTTCATAATTTCGAATAGTTGACTCGACCAAGTCAATTTTTGAAAGATTAAGGAAACTTTTACAAAAAAATATAGCTCAATTTTGTGAATATTGAAACGCCAGGAATGTCAAGGGGGTCGAAAATGAGCTCCAAAAGCTTCACACCTGATTTTAGGGACAATAAAACCTTCTAAAAATTTTTGAGAGTCTACTTAATTAATATTATTTTAATCAAAATTTGGAAAAATTTAGCAATTTATTGTAAACTTAATTTCTTCATGTTTGAGAATGACATTCTAATGAAATATTATCCGGGACTGCCCCCATAGAGCCTCCCAGTGTGTCACCACGTCAATTTATGAAAAATTGCTTCATCTTGATAAGAACTTCAAATCACATCCGGAAGGACATCGTCCCTCGTTTATCAATAAAGTTCTCAATACAGAAAATTAAAACTCTTGAATAAAATCAGAGTGTCCAAAATAAAGTGGTTCTAATAATAAAATCGACAGCGCGACAGGTAAAATAGTCGATTTTTAAAATTAAATAATTCGAAGATTCTTATCCTTTACATATCGATTTTACAAACTTCCTGGGCGTTTTTTCTAGATTTTTTAATAATTCGGCCTTCCCAAATACAACTCCTCTGATGCACGATTCCTGAATGGGGGGGGGGGGGGCTGGCTTTTTTTTTCAATCTGAGAAAAAATATTTTGTTGAATAAAAAATAAAAAAGGTCCGAATTCGACCATTGTTTCCCAATTTGAGAAAAACAATATTAAAACAATTTTAGTAAGCTCAAGAAAAAACAAATTAAAATTAAATTGCCGTCCGATTACACTAATTTTTTTATTTAGTATTCAACATTGGTGAATTTCACATACGTTTTGTGCTTCAGTTTGAGCTATCTAAGAAGTGTAATCGGACACCTTGTCTGATGTCGTTTTCTCAATATGTACATATAATATCTATATAATCATATTATCCATTCGAAGGAATCTCGTAACATGGATACGGAACGATATCTATCCTATCGCTCATTCCTATATCTGCTATATCTGCTCACAAGACTTTAGTCAAAATCTAATTATCATCATTGTATTTTTTTATATACAGTTCTCCACTAGAGAAGTCTCATATCACAACTATCCTATACGTAAATGAGTGCGTGCGAGTCGGCGTGTTCTGTCGTGCATAATATTTGCGACTGGTAATTTGGTTAAACATTCAGATATAGAATCTTGAATAAGATTATAATGCGTCATTTAGAAAGACTTCAAGTATTAAAGGAGAAGTTTTTAGGTACCATATATTCATTCCACGTAATAGAATTATTAAGGAAAAATGTGGGTCATATATTAATTTTATCGTAGGGCGTTTAAAATAGTCAGTGCGGTTTACATATGTTTTCGTAATATATTATAATTTGATGTAGCTAACAAGGACTATAATGGCATAATTTTGAACTATTGTAAGATTTTTAAGTAATAACTTTATCGTTACAAACGCAAGTAATCCTTTATGTGTATTATTCTGTTTCAAAATTTTATATATAAATTTTATCTATTCTAATATTAATTGTTTAATATCTGCTTCTTATAAACTGTAAAAAATTTGTAGTACGCTATTTTTAAATAATTTTAGATTTTACACTAAAATCTGGTTTTTCAGGTTTATTTCCTAAATAACTATATATAACAATTATTCAACTATGAAAACTCATCGTGAATTATAATACACCTTAGGTGTATCTGCTAGGTCTAAATTGTTGATTCCAGTATTTCGGAATTTACAATTAAAATAATTTAGAGTCTAGGCGTAACCACACCTTTTTGTATATAGAAGTTTTCAGCGAATTCTGTACATTATTTTCTCTTATTATGTCCTCATTATTTATAAACTGATTATCGTAGACCTTGCAATGCATGAAATCGCGTTTATATCCGGAGGTCTAGTGTAAGCTATTTCTAATGCTTACCTCACTTTTTTTAGGACACATGTGTAAAGAGTGACCAAATTAAATTCATCCCAGCTATCGTAAGAGTGATGTTGCAAGTATTCCCACTATCATTTACTATCTGTGTGTCTTCAAGTACTGCCTGATCTTACCATATGATAAATAATATTTTGCTTGTATCTCCTGAAAACCTAATATTTGTGTCCAAAATTTTCAATTTATCAAATTTGATATCGCAAATAATATAAATGTGGAGAACGGTGAACCCGCGAGCGTATGTTTTTTGCATGTGTATAAAGTTATGAAGTCATTTATTACATTCAATTTGTTAGTGCTTCGTTCAGAGGAGATAACACTCTTTCTATGTGTGTCTATCTCTTAATTGGTTATGGTGGAAGAGCCAACACAAACCTTCGGGTACTGTAAGTGAGAGTTTCTATCACCGTACTATCGAGTATAAGGTCAACACAGTGTACTGGTCCGTTTCAGTTTCCCCATTGACCTGGTCTTTCAGCTACTCTGCCTTTAACCAAAATCATATTTTTTGATCTCTTTTGAAACCAAATTGTGTCGCAAACTATAAGAGAGTAGCGCGTAGTTTTTGCATGTTAAGTTATGAGCGTTATTACGTAAAAGCGTAACCCTTGTTTGTTGACATTTTTTGAAAAACTTTTTTTCTTTGATTGATTTTTTGGGCGTGTATCAATAAAAAAAAAACTTGCTACTTTGAAAATTATAATTTTTTATTGATTTTTGACACAGGATTATCTTTGCAATTTTTCGGAGCTTTGCGGAATAAAAAAAAAATCCATTAATTTCACTAAAATGATCTTTTTCGTGTAGGATACGCGTAAACGGGGCGATACCGATCCTTTAAAATTTTTAACTCCGGAGTTTGTGAACGCCCGTTATCCAGGATACCGTTTCCTGGTAAAAGATAGTTATGTCGAATCACCTAACATGAATTCTCTCAAACAATCACATCATTCTATAACTCATCTGAAGAGCCAATGTAGAAAATCAAAAATGTTTTCTTTAATTTCTGGCAAAAAAAACCTACGCAATTTCACTATTTGCCCGCTAGATTTCTGCAACTTCCCGTATTGCCCAAAAAGTCAATTTCGCCAAAATAGCGGTGAGAACTATTGGAGGTTTATGGACAAATAAGCTTGAGTCCTTCCTGCTGCATCATTTCCATAAAAAAAATTTAATATTTTTAATTTTAAATAAAATTTCTCAATCTTTTTTATTATATTTGTATTTGCTTGCGTTTGGGAGAACAGGCATTCTACATGAATAAAATTTCTAATAGAACATAATTTCTATGTACATATTTTTTATATTTCTCTTATTCTTAACCTATTGTGGACACCTTTTAAACAAAATCATCATTTTGAACGCCTACGCCGTTTTAAATCATTTTAAACAAGAAAAATTAAATTTGTACTGCTATCGCCGAAAAGTGCCAATATTCGCCAATTTTATTTAAGAAAAAAATTTCAACGATATGATTACTGGTATAACAGGACTCTGAATAAAATATTTTAATTACCAACTCACATTATCAGGCATTGGGTTGGGACTTTCGCAACGTGTTTATTCGAAATTTATTTCATTTGATTGAAATTTCTAACCAGTTGAGGTGGTATAAAATTTATATCTCCAAATTTAATCTTTAATAAAAAAGGTAAACAAAACACACTCTAAACTTAAATTGGTTCCGATTTTTTGTCCAGGTGAAATAATCGATATATGCAAAAAACAAAGTATTAATTTTCACTTTCTTATCGGCAAATATTTTATTTTTAGAACATCTATTATTGCGTCGTAAAGCCCATATATAATTAACGTCTGTAAAAATAGTTACGGATAAAAAAAAAATTAAGTCTTTTTTTAGTTATTGTGTTACACGGTAATTTTAGAAATTTAATTTCACACAAAGTACGAAATGATACCTTAAACTAAACCATGTTATTGAGAACGTTTGTGTGAAAGCAAATTTGAGTAGTCTATAAGTTTAAGGGGGTAGTGATTTACAAAAAGTGCACCTTTCGAGAGATACATAGGTGAAGCAGGATTCACACAGTTTTATGGTTTCAAGGAGGTTGTAGGGTCTTCAAAGCTTAAAAATTTGGCTTTTAAACGGCCTATTACTTTTAAATGGAAGCTAAAAACCTTCGACCGTTTGAAATTTTTGTGCCATGGTTATCTCTAAATTACTCTCAGTCGCAAGACAGGTTGTAGAATCATTAAAAAAAAATTTAGTGCTTAAAATCACCGGCACATACTGTTATTTTTTGTTTTTTGGGGTAAAGTTATAGCGGTATGTGAAACATGAAACTTTCAGAATTAGACTATGGTCAAATTCAGACAATTCGTCAGCTTGATATGAGTCGGTTTTTGAATTTCGAAAAGAATGCGCGCGACAAGGGGCGCGCACCTGAGTGTTGATAAAAAATTTATATTGAATTCGACTTCCCCAAGGTCGTCAACAATTTTAGCCAAAACATTTGTTAAAATCTCCCGTAAAACTTGTTAACCCCCTCACACCATTTGACTATCTAAAGCAAAAAAAAATTTTCGGGAGCCCAAAACGGCTCCAGAAATAACATTCGTCACAGACCTTAGAATTCAAAATAGGTCATAGAGTTTGCAATTTTATTCCCAAAAATATTGCTACGATGAGCCGTTCGCAAAGTTATTGGGCCTACTTTTTGTATTTAGGATTTTCGGTCAAAATTTTCTTAAAAAATGTAATTGTTTAAAGACGATACATAGCTATCGAAATTCTTGAGGAAGGAAAGTTTTAGGACAGTATTTGAGGATTCTTTTGCATATAAGTTTATTTTATCTGCATGTCTCTATACGAAGAATAATTTTTTTACAAGTGATTTTTATGAAACTCCAAAATAATGAAAAAAAAATAATTTTTGCAAAATATTTTTTCGAAAGAATCGGAACGGCAATTTAACCCAATAGACGCCGACAAAGACAAATCGATCAAATAAAGAACATAAGGTGGTTATGATTTTGAGTTTTCAGCTTGATAAGCAATATTTTTCAAATTTTACTGCATATATAGTTTCTATATATCTATATATTTTCGACGCGGCGCCGATATGAATATTGTTTTTGTAAGCGATCAAGATATCATATTTCAAATTTGAGACCAGCTTTCAAGAGTTTAAAGTTTCACTTCTAAATCTGTAAACTTTATATGTTATTGCTAAAAAAAAAGATGGTTTTTCAAGAAATACAAGAGTGAGTGAACCTCTCTTTTCTCTCGCAGTTATCTAGGTTACAAACTTGGAAATTTAGAAATGTTACGTGTTGTTCACTAATTTATTCTGATCTCAATCAGGTGACAAATAAGTTAAAATGATAACTTACCCAGTTTTCCCGTGATTAAGCGATCAAAGTATTTCTTAGAGAGGGCTTCGGTGTGAGGCGAAGTTCCGTTTCTGGGTGTGAGAGGTTTTAAATGTTATTTTTCGAAATGTTTCAAAGAAAGATCACAATTTCTGACTTCAAATAACTTGGAGATTTTTAGGAAATTTGTTTCAAATTTTTTCTCCGTATTTTCAGAGGTTAACGACTTTGATTAACTCAAATAAATATCAAATGTAGTCATGGAACAAAAGATAAATTGAAAGACCCTACCACCTGGAAATATTCATTCGAGTCGATTAGATTGTTTAAATTCTCTGAGAACAAGCTTTTAGATGTGTTTTTCTTAATAAATCTGCTAACAGCTTTTCGATATTAAAATTTTTCTGGTCGGAACAAAATTGGGTTTCAATGGTTTTCGAAAAAAAAAATACTCAGAAAAATCTCAAAAAAATGAAAATTCGAAATTTTTTTCGTTTTTTTTTGTTTTTTTCAATAAGTTTATGCTTTGAGTGTCTCTTAGCAATGTCGCTGCCTATTAAACACCCCAAAGTACCCTGGAAAAGAGTGCGACCGCTATTTATTTTTTGTTCTAAAATTAAGGGTTAAAACATTCATTCCAGAAAACAGCATTCGCGATCAAGCCTAGGAACATATTAAAAATCCGGATATTTCTATAAAATTTTTGCTCGGAAAGATGCCTCAATAAAACAAAATTCTTATACAAAACAGTTAATTTTCCAAACACAGTCAAGATTCCACTTATTTTAGTTGGCGGGTGTTCGTTCACTGCTGTATAAACTAAGTTTCATTGAGCATCTTCGAGCCTAAATTCAAAACCATTTGTTTTCACCTATCCTTGATTTTTGAAGCAGATGATCGAAAATTACGTTTTCCAGAATTTATGTTTTTAACAGACTCTTAATTCAGTCAAAAAAAAAATGCATTTTTTAAGTTAGAATCTGCTTAAAAAACAGAATATTTGAACTGTACGTGACGGGTTTGTTTATTTCGTCCTCCAGAAATTTTCGGATATATCCGTTTTATGTTGCGACAAGGACACCGGTCAGCTTTATTTAACGACTTTTTTGTTAGAAAACGCTGCAGGTTCAAGGTTTTTGAACATTCAAATTAATAGAAATACGGTGAACGCTGAAACGGATAAATCAGACACGATTATTCAGAAAAATTTTCTCGCGCATGCACATCTGTCAATTCTGGGAGTTGAAAAAATTTCAAAATTCGACGTGTGAAAGAAATTAAGTATTTCAATAAATTTATGAACACAAAACTACAAAAACCAACCCCAAAAAAAATTGACTTAATCAGTGATCATGAACAATTCACAAAAAGTTTTGAAAATTATTTCACTATTTTAACTGAAAAATCAGGCCCACAAATTGATCGATTAGCTATTTCAAATTTTCATCATTACGACATCTTTGGGAGTAAAGTTGTTCTGAGTTTCTAAGAATGTGAAACATTTTAAGGGCATACCCCACGCCATTAGTGATTTCAAACGTTTTTTCTGAGCTGAAAAAACTTGCTTTGAGTTTTATGTTCTAGACCCAGGATATATTTGTCTGATTTTTCCGAAAAAAGTAACAAAAGTTTTTTTTCGACTTTTATCGTTCAAATTACATGAGCCGCATGTTATAAAAACATAATTTCTGATGTTTTGTGAAGCTACCTAAATTTGTTAGTAAAAAAAAATTATGCGCTCAGATTATGCTTTTGATTTCTTTAATTTGCCTTACAATCACTGATTAAAAGTCCTCAAATCGCTAGTTTGTACCACCTGAGCGCCAGTCAATTCATTTGGAGACACTAAGCAAATTTTTCGCGGAAAAAAGCACTTCTTGAAATGAGAGCAACAAATTTATTGCGCTTCATATGTTCGGTATCTTTTATAGTTATGGTTTTATGCGCAGTCAAAGTTTTGCTTTCTGAAAAAATAGTCGATTTATCAAACCTAAGAAAATTACCGAATTTGTTTCAAAATTAAATTTTGTTTAAGAATTGATTTCAAAGTGAACTTCATGCAACAAAAATCTGCGTCAACGATTTGTTCCAACTTTGAAAGTAACAGACAAATAGGAAGGAAAATTTTATACCTAAAAAAAATAGGAAATTTTTGGAATTTTTTACAAAATTTTTTACATCGAAATTTTTTTTGGATTTGAAACCGATTAACAAAAATGAGAATGAGATAAAAAAAAAAGCTTCCCCTCTACCATTTCTGAGAGCCGGAAAATATAATTCGCGGGGGCTACTCCTTTAATAAGGGGGTGTTCATGTCTGATTTTTATGAAGACTTAGAGACAATTAAACTGCACTCAATTGCTCCGGAATATCCTCAAACTGTATTTGCGTTTGTTCTTGACTTTTTACCTAATTTTTTTTCAGAATCAAGTTAAAAAATAATGTTTGTCTAAATTGAATCACTAAAACTTCAAAGTATCGTGTTTTCTTGGCGTTCGTTTAAGCCTATTTTCGAAAAAATAGAAGCACATTTTTTCGAAAAATCATATTTTCAAGAATGAATGGAAATTAAGGAAAAAATTTTTCTACAAATCTTAGGCATGTAACAAGGTGTTCTTTAAAACATACTTGGATCAATTTTCAAATATAACCTCGGAGGAGATAGATTTTTAAGCTTAAAATCGTAAAAACGTCAAAAATCGTCGGTTTATCGGACCGCTAGAAAAATTTAGACATCGAAATAACAATCGCTCTCTCACAAATCTAAGTCAGCTAATGGCACGTTTTATGTCAGCTTCTCATTCACAGCGTTAACAGTCTGTAATACAGTAAAAATTTTCAAAAAAAACGCACAAACGTCATTTTGTTTCAAAGTTAATCGATAACTTTATAACGGATCTTGTCATTAATAATTACGCGTCGTAAAATGCGCTTAAATCGTGTATGGCGACACGTCGCCAAAATCGAGTCTACGAGTTAA